>CM076577.1:775929345-776028675 GCA_034641835.2 Pinus albicaulis | reverse complement strand
ATTTATTTTATATTATGCATGTTTCATATCCCCACAGCTCGATATTTTGTAAAAGTGATGTTATGAACAAATCACTTATATGCAACAATGTTTTCTTTGGCATTTGATGTTATTTTGTCTTATTGATGAGTCCATTTGTATGAGAATTTGAAGAGTCAAATTTATTACATATTGTAAAAAGATGCATCTCCTTTGTGCATATTGCGGTAAGCATCCTAAACGTTTTGATGAGCATTTGCATACACTCATCATGCCTAAAATCATGCCAAGCACTAATGTATGCAAGTATCTCCATTTGAAGCTTGTTTGGGTTATTTTCCAAAGACTCCTTTTGATTTCATCTTTGGTAAATATATTGCAGTAAATGGACATAATGATGTGGGAAAAGCCAAGAATTTCATTGATGAAATGCAGTTAATGCATCAAGGAGTACAAGAGCATCTTGAGAAAAGCATATCAAAGTACAAAGCAAGGCATGGCAAGCATCGATTTGATCATGATTTCCAAGTGGAAGATCAAGTTTGGTTGTATATCAACAAGGAAAGACTTCAAGGTGAATATTGTATAACCCTCCAATGATTGATGATCATGAAGATAATGTTCATATTCCATCTATTGGAATATTTTGCTCCTAAATATTTAGATGAGTTGCAGGAAGACTCCATTCTTGACAGGAGAGTCAGGACTTCAAGCAGAGGCAATGTGGAGTATCTTCGAGTGGGATGATTGAAATCGATAAAGTGAGGGAGTTGTACTCTCACTTACTTGCTAAGTAAAAAACATAATTTTGGTGGTCCAAAAGGTTCCAGTGGGGAGGAATGATATAGGGGATCAAAAATATACTCAAATGTAAAAGTGCTCGAAATCGCTCAAAACCAATTCCAAATCGTTGATCTCATCATTCGGGTTCCAACAACACTTGAATCACCTCAATCTGACATCATATGTGAAATTTATCGTGTTTTGGAGTTTTTAGCAAACAACTAGAAAGTCAACTTGCAAGGTTGACTGGGTTGCTGACTTGGAATATTGTACATGTGATGTGACGCTAATGTAAGCGGCTAACTAGGTGGTACAAAGTGATTTAGATGGCCCAATTAGGAAGTGAAATGTGGCCTAATGGTATGGTGCCACATGGCCCTTTGGGCTCGTGCAAAATTATGGGTTGGAGGCCAACTATCCTGGCAGGGGATTCGACCCCACGACCTCCATTAAATAAACTAACCGCTCCACCAATGAACCACACATATGAATTATTATATCAATGGAGTGAATTAATATTTCAAGTGTAAAGGTTTTGAAATTGGCAAAGGGGGTGAGGTACATGGCTCCAACCCCTTGTTAAATGACATTTTATACGATCAAGCAGAAAGGAGGTGGGGGTGGGCGGTTAGCCCAGCCCCCGAGTCACATTACACCCACAAAATGGGTGTGTAACTAACAACGGGTGTAAAGGCAGGAGGGTCGATCGTTAAGCCTAGGCCTTAGTCATATCTAACCAAACGGAACCAAAAGCGAAGGGCCCGGACCGGAGGGGTAGGTGTGTGGCCCAACCTCGGGCCACATGGCACATAGTGCAACTAGGGGTGAAGTGTCGACGAGCACGTGACCTCTGGCCCACGCCCTTGGCCTTATGGAATTCCATATGACCATGACAAGGGGCGGTATTTGGGCCTGTAGTGCCCAACTAACCATTCGATAATTTTCACCTGACGCGGAAGAAATTGTGTCAAAAACACACGAAACTTTCACTCGACGGACCTACCAAAGGATGAGATCATTTCCTGGTTAGCTATTTTTTCCATTTTGCAAGACAGATAGCAAAGAAATGTTCCAGGAGGCCTAACTTGGTCATTTATCAATATTTTTGAGCCCAAGTGATCTGAAAATGGAACTATTTGTAAATGTTGTGCAAAGTATCCATTTCCATTTAATTAAGTGTGCAAAGTATTCTCCATGTATTGTAGGTTAAACAAAGTGTTTTTGGTAATTATTTCTGAGTTTATGTGTGAGAATTTGCTATTTAAATTTATTGTTTAATATATCACAGCAGAAATACACATCAAGAAAAATTCACCATAGCATAACACATCAAATTGATGAGGCAATTCACCCCTCCTGGGCTACATCTTCCGGTCCAAGGCTCCCCAATGGTGTGTCCTTGCTCTATTAATTTGCTCAAAAATGGTTACACAGTGAAACATATATGCCTAAACAGGAAAAACAAGCTGTGAATTTGACTTCAGAATACAAAAATAAACTAAAAATGGCTTTTGTTTCACCTCAAACAGTGAAGTACAACCTAATACAACTCGATCTCCCTGATGGCCCTAGTGGCCCTTTCCTCTTCCCTAAAGAAAAAATGGATGAATAAAACCTTTGTTTTCTCTGCAACCTATCCCAAACACTCCAGAAGGTCGAAGAAAGCCAAAATTGACTAAAATTTCATCTTGTTTGGTCGAAAATTGAGAAATTTATGACCCAAACAAGATTTTGTCTAGTGGCACTAGAAAACCTCCTCCAAAACTGGAGGAACTCTAGTTAACTCCACTAAAAAATGCAGACATACTAGAATGGCGGAACTGCGCGCTATTTTAAGGGTTACAATAAATGCAATGGTCAGTTTAAGTCGGCATTCACATGCTGAAAATCTGGGCGGTTAAGTGTTGCTAGCGGATAAGTTCAAGAACCCGCGCCCTCAGTCACAGGTAAGGTCACATGTTTAAAGGGCTAGCACCTAAGGTGCTTAAACCCAACTCTTCGCCAGTTTTCATGGGGCTTAGCCCTTAGTTCCAAATAGTTATCACATTGCGATGGGGCTAGCCCCCCAACCTCTCGCCCGTTCAAACATCTCCAGGACCTGAATATTTGTTCATATGAGCCCGACTCGCCCATTCAATGTGTCCAACTCACATTTACATGCCGCCCAACTCTCTATTCAACAACATCTCCTCTTCTGTGTTGGTCGGGTCGACCCTGCCCGAGGAGTCGGGTCGAGGGTTCAACCTACATGACCTTCAACCTTTTCAACACAATTTTAAATGAATGGCCTGGGGCCACATGGTAGCCTCTGGTAATGCCATGTGGCACCCTCTAATAGGCCCATATAAACCATATAAAAATGAAATTTTTGCCATAATATTTTTTTTGCAAAATTTGACAAAATTATAGTCAAAAGCCCAGTTTTTGGAGGTCATTGGGTGATTTCAAACCTTATTAAATTTCACATACGACATCGGATTTGAGTCTCATTCATGGCACCAGAATTGCAGCGACGAGGCCTTTCCGGTCATTCAAATTGAAACCATTTATGAGCAGTTCCATTTTTGAGCATTTTTTCGACTTAGACATGATCTCCTGATCACACCTCCCAATTGGGAAGCTTTTGGACCCCAAAAGCCTTCAATTACCTATTCAGAATATGAGGGTACAGATCCCACACCTTTTCCACCTCCATCCATTTTTCCTTACTCGGATTGCTACCTTTAAGACCAACCCAAAGATAATCAACACTTCCCCTCCTCGAAGTGCGTGTTGTTATGTCAAGGATAGCATCCTCTTTCAACTCATCCAAAAATTCTGGTGAGAAATCATCTATGGATGGTAGTTGAATGTCACTTTCATTATTTTCAATTAAAGGAGGTTCATACAAACGTAAATTTTCCACATTCACAACGGAATACATTTGCATATATGAAGGCAAATCTAGTTGAAAAGCATTATTTCTAATTTGTTTAAGGATCTTGAATGGACCATAACGAATAGGCTTCAGCTTTTTACCTTCTCCTTACATTCTTTCCTTACTAATATGCAGCCATACCTCATCTCTTTCTTGAAACTCATGATCAATTCTGTGTTTGTCATGCCTCTCCTTGTACTTGCCTTGACTTTTTTCAAGATTTTCTTGAACCTGCTGATGTATGAGCTGAATTATTTCAATGAACAAGCGAGCTTTGTCAATGTCACTATGCCCATCAATGGAAACATCCTTTTCAAGAATGAAATCTAAAGGTGACTTAGGCAAATACCCAAAACAAGCTTGAAAAGGTGAAGTATATGTAGAAGAGTGCTTGGCCTGGTTGTAAGCATGTTGAATGTAATGAAAATGCTCATCCCAAAGCTTGGGATGCTTACTGCAGTAACCTCTCAAAAGATGTACAATGGTTCTGTTCACTACCTCTGTTTGGCCATCTATTTGCAGATGGAAAGAAGTACTCTTCTTCAACTTGGTGTCCATCATCTTCCATAGATTGGACCAAAAATTCCCAACAAATCTGGAATCCCTGTCACTAACAATAGAAGTAGGCAAGCCATAATGAACCCATACATGTTGAAAATATAAATCAGCAGTTTATTCAGCAGTTATAGTTTTCTTACATGGCATAAGAATACACATCTTGTTGAATCTATCAACTGCTACAAAAAGATAATCATGTTGCTTTCTAGATAATGGTAGACCTCCCACAAAATCCATAGAAACACTTTCCCATGGTCTAGAAGGTACCGAAAATGGCGTATTTAAACCAAACTTCCTATCGCTAGGCTTCCTTGTAGCACATAATGAACAACCTCTAATGAAACGTGAAACACTATCTACCATGCGAGGCCAATAACAATACCTCTGTAAATGTGCCACCATTTTGCTTACCCCAAAATGTCTAGCAATAAGAGAAGAATGAGCTTCTCTCATGACACTTAGTCTCTCCCCACGTGGTATACATAACTTGCCCATATGAAACAACAAATTATTATGCAAGTGATAATCATTCTCCTCAACATGATTCCCTTCACTCAAGTTAGCAAACAGATCCTTAAAATCAACATTTGATGCATATTGCTCTATGTAACTCTCATGTACAATAGAATCATTCTTAAGTAAATTAGTAGCACTAATAATATGCCTTGAAATCATATCAACAACTTTATTGAAAATTCCTTTCTTGTACGTTATTACCAAGTGAAATTGTTGTAGGAATCCCATCCATCTGAAATGTCGTGATTGCTGTAATTTACTTTGCGACTGCAAGTACTGTAAAGGCTGATGGTCGGTATGAACAACTATTTCTTTGCCCATCAAATAGTGTTTCCAATTTTTGACGCTTTGTACCAATGCATAAAACTCCTTATCATATGTTGTATAATTCACAGCAACACCATTAAATGTGTCTGAATGAAATGTGATAGGCTTACCATGCTGTAAGAGAACTGCACCCATGGCGTAATCACTAGCATCGGTCTGAATATCAAATGGTTGTCTCAAGTACGGTAATGCAAGGACTGGAGTTGAAATTATATTCTCTTTTAAAGACTTGAAAGCTTTCTGTTGCTTTCCTCCCCATTGGAAATCGTGCTTCACACTTTTCACTACATGCATAGGAGCTGCTATGGCAGAGAAGTTAGAAATAAAATTCCTCCAATACTGAGTTGCACCCAAAAAAATTCTTACCTCTGTAATGGATTTGTGAGTAGGCCAATTCACAATGGATTCTACTTTAGAAGGATCAATTCTCAAAGCACCTCTTCCTACTATGTGTCCCAAATAAACCAAAGAAGTCTTTCCAAATTCACACTTTGACATTTTAAGAAACAATTGATTTTTCTTCAAAATATCAAGTACTTTCTTAACATGCATGACATGCTCTTCTCTAGTCTTGCTAAAAATTAAGATGTAATCTAAGTAGACAATAAAAAAATCATCAATAAAAGGACGTAAGACATCATCCATTACCCGCATGAAAGTTTCAAGTGCATTGCATAAACCAAATGGCATAACAAGCCACTCAAAGAGTCCCTGTTTGGTTTTAAATGTTGTCTTCCAAATATCACTTTCTGCAATTCTAACTTGATGATAACCACTACATAAGTCTAACTTAGTGAAATATTTAGCATCTTTCAGCTGATCTAACAAATCATCTATCCTTGGGGGTGGGTAATGATTCTTTACCGTTATTTTGTTCAATGCCCTGAAGTCCACACACATGCACCAAGTTCCATCTTTCTTTGGAATCAACACTATCGATGACCCACATGGAAAAGTGCTTGGTCTTATGAAACCTTTGTCCAACAAGTCCTTAATTTTCCTCTTTATTTCAACATTCTCCATGATAGACATGCCGTACATGCTTATGTTAGGAAGAGGACAATCTTGTTGCAACTATATTTCATGTTGAACCTCCCTTTTAGGAGGCAAACTTGTCGGTTCCTGAAACATCTCATGATGTGCATCAACTACATCATATAAATCTGATTTTAACTTGAAATCACAATTTTCAAATGACTCATGATTCACATCAACCTTGGGCTTAACCATAAGAAGTACAAAACTCTTACTAGAATTCACTAGCCTTTTTACCTGTCCCACATTTACCATCGCTATATTTGTATTCTTGCGATGTGCTCTGACAATAAACTCATTGCCATATTTAAAAAGATGATACTTATTTTCATGGCGATGGAAGATCGCTTTCCTATCAAATAATTAAGGGCTTCCCAAAACAATTCTGATATATCAACCGGTACTACATCAAGTTCAACTATGTCAATGAAGTGTGCAGTAATTGCAAAATGCAATATGCACTTTCTTGAGACTTGTAAGTTTTCATCCTTGCATATCCACCCAAGTGGATAAGGCTTTGGATGTGGAATGGTCTCAAGTTTAAGTTGTTTGACCAAGTCTTCTGATATGAGATTTGCTTGTGACCCACTATCAAACAGTGTGTCAATTTTTGTATGTTTTGAGACTACCCTCACATGGAACAATTCAATTCTTTCTTCCTCATTTAGAGCTTGTACATGATAGTTTGAGGTACTAGTGCTTGGCTTAGTTTCAGTTTCCTTTTCCTTCATACTCTTCAAACCCATGGCTGCAATTTTGGTTTCGTCACCTGAATCATCACCTAAGTCTTGTGGTGTAGTTGTAGTAGCTGTAGTTTTGTTCTTTCCTTTGTTTTTGGTAAACTAAGTTCTTTTTTCAGGATGAAGTTTCCAACAGTGTTTCTCTTCATGGCCTTCTATTGAACAATGTTTACATATCACTTTCTCACCCTCCTGTTTGACAGATGCATTCTTTTTACCTTTTCCCGTAGAGTTTTTATCTTTGTTTTTCCCCTTAAAGGGCTTGTTTCTACCCTCATCAAAAGTGTTTTTCCCTCTAGCCTCTAAATGCGTAGCTTGTACACAAACTTCGTCTAGACTAGTAGGATTGAACATAAGGATAGTATGTCTAAGGTAGCTATGCAAACCACCTATATATTTCAGCAAAGTATCTTGACATTGTAAGTCTACCCCTAATAAGAGTGCTCTTCTCCTAAACTCTTGGGTGTAGTCATGTACATTTTGTCCCTTAAGTTGTCTGAAGTTTTTCCAATTCATGATAGCATTTTGTAAATAAGCTAATGGATAAAATTTCTTTTTAATTGCAGTAATAAATTCAGCCCATGATAAAGTGATCTTACCATGTTTTTTAATTTCATCCTTGGTCTTGGCTTCCCACCATACCAATGCAACTCCATCCATTCTCAAAGAGGCTAACTGTATCTTTGCACAAGAACAAATGTGGAGTAAAACTCTAGCTCTGATACCATTTGATCTGAAAATGGAACTATTTGTAAATGATGTGCAAACTATCCATTTCAATTTAACTAAGTGTGCAAAGTATTCTCCATGCCTTGCAGGTTAAACAAAGTGTTTTTGGTAATTGTTTCTGAGTTTATGTGTGAGAATTGGTTATTTAAATTTACTGTTTAATATATCACAACAGAAATACACAGCAATAAAAATTCACCATAGCATAACACAACAAACTGATGAGGCAGTTCACCCCTCTTGGGCTACATCTGCCGGTCCAAGGCTCCCCAATGGTGTGTCCTTGCTCTATTAATTTTCTCAAAAATGGTTACACAGTGAAATATATATGCCTAAAGAGGAAAAAAAAGCTGTGAATTTGACTTCAGAAGACAGAAATAAGCTAAAAATGGCTTTTGTTTCACCTCAAACAGTGAAGTACAACCCAATACAACTCCATCTCCCTGATAGCCCTGGTGGCCCTTTCCTCTTCCCTAAAGAAAAAATGGTTGAGTAACACCTTTTTTTGCTTTTCAACCTGTCCCAAACACTCCAGAAGGTCGAAGAAAGCCAAAATTGACTAAAATTTCATCTTGTTTTGTCGAAAATTGAGAAAGTTATGACCCAAACAAGATTTTGTCCAGTGGCACTAAAAAACCTCATCCAAAACTGGAGGAACTCCAGTTAACTCCACCAAAAAAGGCGGACAGAACAGAATGGTGGAACTATGCACTATTTTAGGGGTTACAATAAATGCGACATTTAGTTTAAGTCGGCGTTCACATGTTAAAAATCCGAGCAGTTAAGTGCTGCTGGCGGATAAGTTCAAGAACGTGCGCCCTCGGTCACATGTAAGGTCACATGTTTAAAGGGATAGCACCTAAGGTGCTTAAACGCAACTCTCCGCCAGTTTGCATGGGGCTTAGCCCTTGGTTCCAAATAGTGATCACATTCCTATGGGGCTAGCCCCCTAACCTTCCGCCTGTTCAAACATCTCCACAACCCGACTATTCATTCATATGAGCCCGAATCACCCATTCAATGTGTCCGACTCACGTTTACATGCCGCCCAACTCTTCGTTCAACAACATCTCCTCTATCGTGTTGGTTGGGTCGACCCTGCTCGAGGTGTCGGGTCGAGGGTTTGACCCACATGACCTTCAACCTTTTCAACACAATTTTAAACCAATGGCCTAAGGCCATGTGGCAGCCTCCAAGAAGGCCACGTGGAACCCTATAATAGGCACATATAAACCATATAAAAATGAAAATTTTTCCATAATACTTTTTTTACAAAATTTGACAAAATCATAGTCAAAAGTCTTGTTTTTGGAGGTCATTGGGCGATTTCAAACCTTAGAACTTTCACATACGACATCGGATTTGAGTCTCGTTGATGGTGCCAGAATCGCAGCGACGAGGCCTTTCTGGTCGTTCAAATTGAAACCATTTCTGAGTAGTTCCATTTTTGAGCATTTTTTCGACTTGGACATGATCTCCTGATCACCAAGAAGAGCCTAGATAAGGGTTTTTAGGTGTTTTAGACATAATGGGAGCATTATTTTTATGATTTGAGCATTGTATGTTGAAAAATTTGCAAATTCAAGTCATGTTGTGTTGTAGACATAGAATGTGCTTGGTTTTTTCAGGCCATATGGAGACCTTGTTGACCATGTAAAGAGCCTAAACAGGGGTTTTGAGCATTCTAGATGCATCTGTAGCAGATGTTTCTTCATTAGAGCAACTGGTTTTAGTTTATTCTTAGTGTGATTATGAGAAAAGACCATTTAAACCCCTCATTATGAAGCAGTTGAATTTGTGCTTTTTGATCTCAGAATGAGTATGAGGACCTATTGACACATTCAGTGAGAGAGTCCTTTTCTTTCGACACCATCATTTCTTTGCTAACGGGAGTCAAATTGTGAGTGGGATTTCTCTGAAGGAGAACGTTTCTTTGAATGAGAAACAGAGCCACTCTAGAAGGATGTTTACTCTAGGAGTCAAAGATTTGTAATGTACTCGTTTTCTATTGAGATCAATAAATCAACCTAGTCATTGGTGCATTTCCCAGACGTAGTCCACACTAGACAAGATTTTTTATCACTTGGGTGTTCTCTTCTTCATTTTCAACATGATGGGTTTCATAGGATTGTGTTTCATCTTTAAGTTCATTTCAAATTTAACTATTCACTTTTGAATAAGTTAAGATCTAAGTGACTGTCTGAAGACCCAAATTTATCAAAACTTGTAAAGTGTCAGAGGACGATCGAAATTCAGATCAAACAAAAAATCATAAATTAAATGTTGGTCAACTCGAGCTAGTCAAACTATTCAGCAACCAAGTTCAATATGCGGTTAATAGAATGCACATGTGGCTCTCCTGTATTCAATTGTATCTCGGTTAACTCTAATCAAAGTTCGATCAAACATAGATCAAATTTTCCAGTCAAAAATTGTCCTTCTTCTCACACGTGTGGTCTCAAGAATATGAATATAAATGATGAAGAGAGAGAAATACTTTCTCTTCATTGGTGTCCAAATGAAGCATCTTAACATATTATTTATACACATCCAGGGGATGTGACAACCCAAGGAACACGACCCTTCACTAGTTGGCCGACTTGACCTTTTCCTAGGTCGACTTGTCTCAACAAAATAAAATTTACATAATTCTTCTAGGACCAAATTAGAGACCCTTAGTGATGAGAGAATACATCCTAATGCTACATAAAATTCAACAATCCCTCTTAGTGAGGGAGGTATTCTCCTTGGATGAAAAATAGATTTATCCTTAGCTGAAATTTCTCCTTTAGAAGAAAATTTATTGATCTTGTTATGTTTATGTAGTGTCTCCTCACATGCACATCTACAAATATAGATAACTCCATCCTAGAGTAGGAAATGTGAGTATCTTGGGCTATTTAACCCTAGTCAAATAAGCATGGCTCCATGGGTAAATGTATCAATCTTCCTTGGTCAAATATGCATGACTTGACCAAATTAGCATGGCTTCTTAGGAGAAGTTCTACCCTAGGGCCATTCACCCCTAGCTAAATCAACATATCTTCTTAGGTGAATGCATCATTCTTCTCTAATCAAATCATCATGACCCTATGGATGCCAAATTAGCATGGATCTAATGAAAAAATGTCTACATTATGTTGTATTTTCCTTGGGCCATTCACCCCTAGTCAAATCGGCATGGCCTTAGCTAAATCAAAATGGATTCATGGGTAAATGTATCAATCTCCCCTTGTCAAATCAGCATGACCTTAGCAAAATCAACACAGTTGTATGGGACAAATTTTTCCCTAATATTGCAAGCATCAAGACTCTAGGCCATTAACCCCTAGCCAAATCAGCATGGCCCAATGGGTCAAAGTATTATTCTCCCCTAATCAAATCAACATGACCTCATGTGAGAATTTTTTCCCTATTCTACACATTTTAGAAACATCAACAATAACTCTCAATGAGGGATAAATTTTGCATCATGCTAAGTTTATCCTTTAAGTATACAAACTTTGCTCTAGACCTAAGCTTGGTGAGAATTTCTTCAATATAATCATCTATGGATATGTACTAGAGCTTGAATGCACCCTTATACACCATGTCCAAATACACCATTTAAGTAAGTCAACACATTCTTTTCTACATGCATTGGCTCAACCATAAATTGGCTAGCTTCCTTCACTGTATCCATCACCATAGTTTCTTTCTAGTCACCCCAACTAGATGCTCCATTTGACACTGATGCAGATATTCTTGCAGCAATTATGGTTGTTCCCTTTGTCATGGAATAAAATCCTTCTGCCACTATTTCTCCCTTTGTTATTGAAGCACACCCTACTATATGTCATGGTTTTTTCTTAGAAATTATACTACTCCTAGAGACCTCCTGTCTCTAAGCATCTAAACTGACAATATCATCCATGTCATTCTCTTGGAAGGTGTCTCCTTCCACTTTGCTTGATTGTTTACTCCCTTTAAACTAGAAGCTCTTCCAATCATCTGAAACTATACTAGACAACCTAACAATTTTTATTATCCTCCCTTTTGAGTACCAATCACTCATGTTGAGTCTATGCTTGATCCCTTAGGCCATACAGGAACTTGACCATTTAGAAACTAAAGAAAAAATCTCCTCATGGTCCCCTTCATGTTTCTAGGAGTACCATCTTGCCACAAACCTCACTTTGTACTTCTCCGTGTTTCTATCTTCTACATGAATCACTGTCTTGGCAACCTCTGAAATGGAAATGTTATTCCTTTTCGCAAACCCCATTCAGGAAACCATAAAAAATAGGAAAAATCATAACCAAGCAATCATTCTTCGATATCCAAAGCATACAAAATAAAAGGACAACAGGCTGACCAAAAAATCAAAGGATAAACAATATGATTGGAAGTACTTATCTCTTGATCATAGAAGAAATTTTTGAGGGTTTTTTAGAACAGTAAACTCCCTCTTATCCATGCCTTCCTACAAAAAATCATTGAAGTCCTTGGAAGTATACTCTCCTCCATTATCTGACCTCAAAATCTTGATCTTCTTCCTTGTCAAGTTTTCTACTTGAGACCTGAACTTTTGGATCCTATTGAATACCTTATCCTTGGCCTTCATGGAAAATATCATTAATGAATGTCAAAAGAAGTATTCTTCCAAATTACGAATGCAATCTTATCAAGCTTAGATACCTTTGTCTTCTTTTGAAGTTGATGTTCATCATCATCATCAACATCAGTTGTTGTGCATATTGTTCTTCCTTCCTTTTATTCTAAGGTCATTGGGAGGCATAGTTTCCAAAATCTTGACAGTTGAAGCACTTTATCTTTGACATATCCTTCTTCTTTTGATCCTAAACAGGAGATGGTCTTCTACATGTATTTTTTTATTCAAACTTTCCACAATTTCTTCTTCCTATACCTTTCCTTGAATGAGCTATAAGAGCTTGAGTTTCTTCATCTTAAGGTCTTTGCAAGTTGTCCTTGGACAACAATCTGGTCTCCTCTTCGACATAGTCATTCCATAGCTTATCAAATTTGAGAAGCTTTACTTGAAAAAATGGCTCCCATGAGGAAGGAAGTCCATTGAGATTCATTGTAACAAACTGTGTACAATCAATGGTATCTCCAATAGCTTTAATTTCATCTCTCAACTGAGAGACTCCCATAATATAAGAGACAATAGAATATGATTTGGACATCATGATACTATAGATTTAATGCCTCAAGGCTATCTTCTTTCTATTGTTGTCACCATAGAACAATCCCACCAAATCATCATGCAGTTCTTTGGCATCTTCAACTCAACAACATGTGGAATAAAGTGGTCATTTATGGAATCTATAAATATTCTCTTAGCCTTGGCGTAATTATTCTTATACCTGTCTTTCTCCTTGGATCCCTATGTATTTGGAATGAATTCCTTCACATGATCCTGAAGGTCATTTTCATCCAAGGTAAGAAGTATATTGGCGTTCCAAGATTTGAAATTAGTAGCACCATCCAACCTATATTTTACTATGAGACTTGAAAACATTTTGACAACTCGAGATCTCGAATCCAATCAAGTTGTTGATTATAGTTCCTTAAGCTTACTTCAATGGCTACTCTTTCAACAAAGATCTGATACCATGTTGAAATTCTTGGGCTAGTGTAGTATAATACAATTTTATGCCAAGAAATTACTTCTTAATGATTTTCGACCAATATTTATGCCATAGTTATCATTGAATAATTACACTTTCGAAAATATCAATAGTAAATGCAATGGAAACTATTAAATTGTACCAAGAAAAGGCTTCATTTGACTTGTCTCTTAGTCAAATGGAGAAATTAGAATTTCCACTTTAGTGGGATCAGTTGGCAAGAAGTTAGCAAGAGTGACATGGACAAATCACTCAATTAAGTTAGTCAATTCGAGTTTACGGGCTAGAAGTAGAGTTTTGTTCAAGTTGGTGGCTAAGATATAGCTATAGAGAGGTGTTATCTTTAGTGAAAGTAAATTATCTTAGATTTAGTCTATAAAAGAGTCAGTAAGAGTTCAGTTGAGTAGTTGTAATTGTGGTTAACTCATTGATCTCTCAGTTAACTAGTCAATTTACTAAAAATAACCCTAGTCATGCCTGCAATTCGAATTGCCTAGTGAAGTGGAGGAAAAAGGAATAATTGTAATTGTATACTAGTAAGTGTATAGAGTTATGCATGTAGAAGGTGAGCCATTTCTCTTAGGATTTGTGCAAGGAAATAGGAGGAAGCAAGAGGCCTATTTTGGCTATAGTATTGGCCAGAGCAGACTTTGGAGGAGATCGGTATTGCAGTGCAGGTTGAGCTTCGAGCATTGAAGTTGTCATTGTAATAAATCATTGTTCTCGTCTGCTATAATACAAATGAAGGAGAGGTTTTTCACAGTTGGGTTCCCTAGTAAAAATTGTGTTCATTGTGATTGAATAATTGCATGTGTTTCTATTGTATGTTTTCCCTTCCACATATTGAGTAGAAGTAATTTGTGTCTATTGTTTTTAGTTCGAATTCATTAGCAGCTGAAAATTTGAGTTATTTCTACATGGTATTAGAGCTATTAAAAACTACATAGAAACTAGGTTCTTGATCATATCTCAAATAAATTTTGAATAACATATTTGTGGTGCAGGTATTTCTTCAATGTAGGAACATTGTCTTTCAATGGATTGAGGCTCGAGTATGAATTGGAGGGAACTTCGAATTTATTTGCTTGGAAATACAAAATGGAAGTTGTGTTGGATGAAAATGGAGTATTATAATGCACAAAAATAGATATTCCAAAACTAGCAGCATCATATGCATAACAGTTGGCTCAGTGGAAGAAAGATACTGCAAAATCTAGGAGGATTATCCTAGAGGGAGTCATAGACCATGTGGTTTCAAATTTTCTTGGAAAGGAGACTTATTTTTCAATGTGGAAAACTCTCACATACATATTCGAAAGCAATAATGACGCTAGGAATTTCACATTGAGATATAATCCCAGGAACATTCGACGAATGAATAAAAATGAAACTATTGTTCAATACCTATTCATATACACTCATGTGAGAGATGAACTTGGAGGATTTGGAGAGACTGTGCCACCATATGAACTTGTGAGCTTAGCATTCATTGGTCTTCCAAAGTCCTGGCACAAATATCAGGATTCAGTTAAGGGAAGAGACAAGCTCCCGATTAGAAGAAAGTTTGGTTTTCCTTGATGTAGGAGGAGATTCGATGAAATACTAGAGATGGAGTCACATCCAGAACTGATGAGGAAGAAAAATTTGCCTTAGCTGGAAAAGGAAATAAATCCAAATGAAATAAGGCCCAAGGCAAGGAAAAATATAGACAGAACCATGGCAAGAAGAAATATCTCAAAAAAATTGAATGCTTTCATTGCCATGAGTTTGGACAATATGCAACCAAGTGTCCACATAAGAAATTTGGTAAGAAACATGTAGCAGTAACGGGAGGAGATGCTCTGACATCACAATTCGAGTTGGATTTCACCCTCATTGCTTTCATGGAAAGTATTGTAAAACGTAGTGTATGTTACTTAGACTCTAGTGCTTCATTTCATATGAAAAGGAGTTCTTCAGTAGCGTAGAGGAGAAGGACCTAAAATTACACATAGAGTTTGGAGAAGATGGAAGGTATAGTACCAAAGGGATTGGCACAGACACCTTTAAGAGGGATTCAAACTCCCATATTCACCTAAATAATGTAATGTGTGTGTATGGTCTGAAGAAAAATCTAGTTTCTATAGTTTTACTTGGAGACAGAGAATATTATGTGGTGTTTAGTAGAGGGAAGGAATATATGAAGCATGTTTATAATGGACAAGTAAAACAAATTGATGTTCGGGTTGAAAATATATACAAGCTAGAGGTGGATGCATGCATTGCATTGAGTAGAAAGGTACAACATGTTTAAGGACGGGGATGTTGGAGAGCTCTGGAATAGGCGCATGGGACACCTACCCATGGAGCTTTGAAAATAATGCAGCAGATCACCATTGGACTTCAAAAATGCACCCTTGATAAACATGATGTTTGCAAGGGATGCACTCTTGGAAAATATGTTAAATCCTCCTTCTAGGGATGAGATAATAGAGCTACAGCCATATTGGAGCAAGTTCACTCATATGTGTGTGGACCATTTTCCACAGTCTCAACTGCAAAGCACATGTATTATGTGATCTTCATAGACGATTTTTCCCAAAAACTTTGAATCTATTTCATGAAGAATAAAGATGAGGTTTATTCGAATTTTGTTTAATTTAAAGCCTTATTTGAAAATGATATTGGAAATAAATTCAAATCCGTGAGAAGTGATAATGGAGGAGAGTGTTTGTCTAATGCCTTCAAATAATTATGTGCAAAGGAGGGTAATAGAAGGGAGTTGATTGCACCTCGCAACCCACAACAAAATGGGGTTGTAGAGAGGAAAAATAAAATTATTGTAGGACTTACTAGAGCAATGTTGCATGACCAAGGATTGTCGCTATCCTTGTGGGAATAAGCTTGCAAAATAGTTGTTTACTTGCAGAAAAAGAGCCCTTATAAAATCCTTGGAATGATTACACTTAAAGAGGATTTCAATAGGAGGAATTCATATGTCTCCCACTTTCACATTTTTTGATCCATAGTCTATTTTCATGTCTCTAAAGATAGCAAGAAAAATTTGGAGCCCATTGCAGAGAAGGGGATATTTTTAGGATACACAGAGATACCTCATATTTACCAAGTGTACATTCCCTTTCTCAAGATGATTGTTATGAGGAGGGTTGTCATATTTGATGAGGATAAATCCATGAGAAGTTCTCTAGAGTGAGAGCTAATCATACCACTAGAGGAGGAGCTTCTAGATCCAAAGGAGGAGCCTCAGTAAGATCCACAGAGTCAAATATTTATCAAAGGTAAGAGGACATTCTAGGAGGATGATGTGGATCAACCACATGTGGAGGAGCAGAGAGAAAACCGAGTGGAGGAACCCACTCACACAAATCCTTCCAGAGAAGGGAGGAAGAGGACCAGGATGATTGACAGATTGTTACAAGAATCTTAGGACTAGGTTGAAGCTCTTGGCTCCTTATGCAGACAAAGGATAACATCGGAGATATATACTGTTTATCTGGCACTCATGTCAGATTTGATTTATTATGAGCCATATTCTTTTGAAGATTTTGTTTCCAAGTAGGTGTGGGTAGATGCCACCGTGGAGGAGTATGACTCCGTCATGAAGAATTATGCTTGGGAGTTTGTGCCTAGAATCGAGGGAAAATATGTTATTGATTCCAAGTGGTTGCATAAGGTGAAACATGCAGGTTATGGCATTGTTGAGAAGTACAAGGACATATTTGTGGCTAAAGGATTCTCACAGGTGGAGGTGATTGATTATGAGGAGACAATTTCCCCTATGGAAATATACTCATTTATTAGGACCATGCTTGCATTGGCGGCACAATTTGGGTGGAGGATCCACCAAATGGATGTTAAAACTTCCTTCCTCAATGTAGTGGTTGAGGAAGAGATCTACATTGAGCATCATGAGGGTTTCAAAATATTTAGTAGGGATATAGATGTGTGTAGGCTCAAGAGAGCCCTATATGGTCTCAAGAAGGCACCTCGTGCTTGGTACACTCGCATAGATTCTTATCTTAGTGGATTGGGCTACACTAAGAGTGAAGCAGATGCCAATCTCTACTACATTATGGTAGATGGCATTCTTCTCATCTTAGTCCTTTATGTGGATGATTTGATATTGATAGGAGATGATAGGTTGATCCAGTCTTGCAAAGAGGACCTTGCAAGATAATTTGAGATGAAGGATATGGATTTGATGCACTACTTCCTTGGCTTGGAGGTGTGGCGGGGAGATGGAGAGATATTTATTGGATGGGGGAATTACACCTTTGAAATCCTTTAGAGATTCCATATGCAAGATTGCAAACCCATGATACTCCTCTAGGTACTAACTGGAGGAAAGAGAATGCTTCGACAAGTGAGGTAGTATATGGGACTATCTACTGATAGTTGGTTGGTCTCTTCAGTTAGGGGATGGAGCCTACATTGATCCACTATGACAATCATAGTTGTATAAAACTCTCTGAAAATCTAGTGCTTCATGATAGGTTCAAGCATATAAACATCAGGTGCTATATCCTAATAGATTGTGTGCAGAGGAGGATTGTTATGTTACAGTACATTCCTAAATAAGAGTAGGATGTAGAAATTTTTACAAAATATTTTTCAAGAGGAAAGTTATATTTTAAAAAAGGTGGGATTGGGGTTGTTCAAAACCCTTTTCTTGATAAGGGGGAGTTTTAAGTTCTAGCAATAAAAGGCTTCATTTTACTTGTGCCTTAACCAAATGGATAAATTATAATTTCCACTTCAGCAGGATGAGTTGGTAGGCAGTTCACAGGAGAGACATGGCTAAATCACTTAATTAAGTTAGTCAATTCGAGTTTATGGGCTAGAAGCATAGTTGTGTGCAAGTTGGTGGCTAAGATATAACTATCTAGAGGTGTTATCTTCAGTGAAAGTAGTTATCTGAGCTCTAATGTAGAATAGATTCAATATGAGTTCAATTGAGTAGTTGTAATTTTTGTTAACTAGTAGATCTCTTAGTTAACTAGTCAATTTACTAAACATATCCCTATTCATGCATGCAATTTGAATTTCCTAGTGAAGTGGAGGAAAAATGCATAATTGTAATCATTATTGTATACTAGTGAGTGTACATATTTTTCATGTAGCAGGTGAGCCATTTCTTTTGGTATTTTCACAAGGAAATAAGAGTTTTCCCTATTCTTTAGGAGCAGTATTTGTTCAAGGAAATAGGAGGAAGAAAGAGGCCTCTTTTGGCTAAGTATTGGCCAGAGCAGACTCAGGAGGAGATCAATATTGTAGTGTAGGTTGAGCTTCAAGCATTGAATTTTCCATTGTAATAGATCATTATTCTCATCTCATATAATAAAAATAGAGGAGGTGGTTTTCCCAATTGGGTTCCCTAGTAAAAATTGTGTCCATTGTGATTGAATGATTGCATGTGTTTCTAGTGTGTGTTTTCCCTTCCGCAGACTGAGTAGAAGAAATTTGCGTGTATTTATTTCAGTCTGAATTCATTAGAAGCTGCAAATTTTGAGTTATTTCTATAGAAATAGTATAGAACACATAAATACAACCATGCACAAAAAAGACAATATTTTTAGCCTATGAAACCCAACCTTGGGAGAAAACCCAAGAACTTTTTTGAGGAGAAATTATTCTTCAAAAAGGTTTACATATCAACAACATGTCTAGAAATATGTGCTAATAATCCAATTCAAATACCAATCAAACCTAGTAAAAAGACATCTATTGGTCAATGTTGGCCAAACCAACCAAAAATAAAAAATTCAACGTTGGTAAACTTGCCCTGGTCAAACTAGATTGTGGTAAAATTTTGGCCCTTTTATCAACTACGATAAATCCTGTGGTCAATGTTCAATAGTACACATGTGAATCCCTTTTGTGTTCAATTGCAGAGCATTCAACTCTATTAAACTCAGTCCAAAAAATAGCTCAGTCAACTCTGGTCAAATTTTGGTCAAACATAGATCAAATTTGTTGTTCAAAATCATCCTTCTTCTCACATATGCAATCTCAAGAATATGAATAGAAATGATGAAGAGAGAGAAAGAATTTCTCTTCATTGGTTCCCAAATGAGGTGTCTTAACATATTATTTATACACATCCAGGGGGTGTGACAACCCAAGGTACACATCACTTCACTGGTTAGTTGACTTGACCTTTTCCGAGGCTGACTTGTCTCAGTAAAATATAAAATTTACATAACTCTTCTATGGTCAAATTGGAGACCCTTTATTCATGCAGGAATACCTCTTGATGGTATAAAATAATCAAGAAGAAAGTACCTCCTTTAGGAAATATGATTCCCTAAAGAGGATTTTTTTTAATAATGTGAAGTTTCACGAAATTTCCACCTTGATAGTAGGGGAAATATTTGACATGTAACCTTCTTTGAATGAATCAGGTGTAGCAATTTCCTTTTTAAACCAATCAACATGACTAGGGGGAATAAAATATTTGGTCTCAACTATAAAAAAATCAATTGTTTGCATACATTGAAATGGCTCTTGTAGAAGAAACGATTACTAATGATGCATTGTTTCTTAGGGTAATTGAGCGTTGTCATGGCCTCAAGGATATCCTCATCTGAAATAAAAATGTGAGATGTAGGTGGAGTGGACTTCGAGGAGGCATGAATTGGTTGGCAAGCTTTGAACGCGTCACAAGTGTGTGGTAATGCTACATGTTGTTGGGTCAATAGTAGTGGAAATAACACAAACAAAGTGATTTTGTGGGTATGAAGGATGTGGCACCGAATCCTTAGAGTAAGGGCTAGTCTCAACACCAAAATATGATGATAATATAGCCAATTTTATCATCCCAACAAGTGAAGAAATATAAAAAATGTGCATACAATTATGAGAGTCATGAGTCATGGGAGGTGGGGGAATTTATTGTTGTGGAAAAATAGGGGACATGGGTGGAGAAATATGTATTCCTTATTGTGTATCGATGAAAGAAATAGTGACATATGTAATAGAAACTCCTCGTTTAACAAAAAGTGAGAGAGGTGAGCCCCAATAAGTGGGTGCAATGCTCATGTATTATTTTCAATATGCCCAAATTTGTTGAAGAGTGAACATACATTGGATCTCGGTCATGCGTTGGATGCAATTTGGGATAATTAGTGAGAAAAGGTAGGTGATATGATCCTCTTTGACACATAATTCTCATGGGAAACTATTTTATGCATTAATTGAGGTGGATACATAATAAATAGTGGACACATTAGAAGGGATGTTCAACTTGGTTTTAGGAGTTGGTTGTTGAGTTGAAAGAGTCATTTGGAGAACAAGAATCAATGTTTCTTCGAATCATGGGAGATCAAGAAAACAATGAGTGTAATTTCCATGAGTAGAGGAGATGGCACATGGATGGTTAGTGCACAAGTTTTTATTGAATGCATGAGGGGACGATCCTATAAGGGTTTCTTTGGAGGGTGGAGCTAGTAACAAAGGAAACATTAAATGCAATGGTTGGAGTAAATTATGTTACTCAAGGAGAGTAGGGAATTTATTAGTGATATTACCTTTCATGTTCATAATGCATAAGGAGGGAGGATCCATGGGGTGGTTTCAATCTTGTATTCCGCTTTCTTCATTTTATTGCCCCCAATAGGTTTCCTGGTTCCCATTGTGTTTGGCATAGTCCCCCAAATGGTAATACTAACTTTTATGGGGATGTGGCTAGTAGGGGGGGTGTGTGTTAATTGATTGTGTATAGTGAGTTGGCATCACTATTTTCGTAGGAACCAAAATGGTAAGTTCAAGATACCATATAGGGATATCCAAAACCATATTGGGGAGAGTGAGAGTAGTAATGACTTGGTCTGTTGAGGTTCCAAGGAGTGGGTAGAGAAAATGAATTTGAGTAAAAGGATGTGGAATGGTATGGGCTACCATGGGTTGACCTATCTATGGGATCGTTAGAACTTGGTGTAGATGTGGATCCATTTGAGTGGTTGATACTATGTGGACTGGAGTTGATTTGGAGAAAGGTATGCAATGTAGGTTTCCTAGGTAAGTACGAACAAGGGAAGAGTCTTTTAAGATTCCAAGACCAATGTTAATAAAGGGGGTTACCTTACATTGGGACCCAATAGGGGGTAGGAAATTATTGGTTTTGAATGAAGGTCATGGCTCATAATGAGTCAATTGGTCAATGGTAATGATATTTCCATTGTGAAGGAATCACATTGTGTGAAAGACTAAATACATCATTTCTTTCATTACATACATACCACTTCAACCAAATAATTTTTTTTAATAAAGCGAGGTGTTGATGACTCTCAATTTCAATGAGAACAATATTACCTGCAAGTTCGACATGAACATTTTGAAAGAGACCCACTAGTTGAGAAGGACACCTAACATAGGTATTTAGGGTGATGGAAGAGAATATAAGTTTGGGAAAACAAAATTTCTACCATACATTTTTAGACATGATGCATGTGGATGGACCTTCATTAGTGATGCAATGGTGGATGGTGAAATTGTGAATGGTAATAGGAGTTCAGAAGGAAACTAGCAAGGGTAATGGAGGTTCAAAATTATCAAAGTCAAATATGATGAGGAAATAATCTAAGTGATCGACTACCCCTGGTGTTGAGAGTAATGCTTTCCTATGAGGGACAAATTTACAAAAATTTAAGCATAAACATGGTGATAGGGGATTGAGCCAAATCATCTACAATGCTATAACTATGATTTTCCCTTATATGACGGTTATGAGTGGTACCTTTTAGAGGTTCCTTTGTTATATGTGGGCTAGGGTCACTACTAGGATGTGGGATCGTCAAAGGCATGTTAGTGGTATATGGATTGATATCTAAAGGAGTTGGATTAGAACTAGGAAGCGTATTGTACTGGAAATTATGATTCTACAAGTGGATGTCTATAAATTTCATATACATATCCCAATTCGAATGATCACTTTGGAAACCTGGATATTTTTGGGCATAGCAAACTAGATGTTAGCTAGATGAAATTTCTTCCTCTTGAGTTTCCATGGCAACTTTGTCAAGAAAGGAATTGATAAGATGCACATTATTTGGGGGGTGGGGGGGGATTCTCCTTGCAAGGTGTTTGAACCATTATATCCCATGTTTTCCTTCATGTGTTTGAAGTATTCTGTATAGGGGAAATGATGGGTATATTACCAAAATTTCCCACATAATGTGCAAGGGAAGCTATTGTGAAGTCCATTTTCTTCCCTTTCTTAGGTCAATTATTAGTATTGGGGTTTGGGTGTTGGTTTCCCCTAGTGGTGTTGCTCCTAGCTTGCAAATTCTATTTATAGGGGTTGCCTCCCTATCCCTAGTTTTGCTTTTTCTTTATCGTTCCTTTATTTCTTCCCATTATTTTGTTGGGGAGGATAATTGGTTGTGTTGAGTTACTAAAAATCCTATTGTTATTGCATGGGAGAAGGTTTAATAAAATTAACCCATCTTAGTGCTGAGGGTGTAGGGTCATAGCGTTGGTTTGATGTGGATCAATGAAGGGATAATATGGTTTCCCTTGTGGGAGGTTCCCATATAAATTGTATGATGTTAACTCATTTCATTGTTGGTATGTTGAGTGTTGTAAGAGGATCACTGCATAGTAGGGTCGAATTGCATGCCATGAGAAGGCATTTGGGTGATAAATGGGTTGGCCTAGTGCCCCCTTGCCATTGGCATGGAGGGAGATTATGGTCTTTCCATGTTTATAAATGGTGGGTGTGGCATATAATGGTACTTTCCATAAGGGTTGTTACTATTGGGAGGAGGGTTTCATCCATATGATTTGAGTTATGAAATGGACCCATTGAGTCATTAAATAGCATTAGATCTTCCAATTTTGGGTTTATTTAAGGGTTGAGGATGAGGAGAATCAAGGGTGACTATGTAGAGGTACCTTTATTAAGCATAAATAAACTCAAAACATTAAGATTTTAAAATGGATTCTTCCTCAGTTTGAGGCATAACAGTGGCTACATTTTACATGATGATGGGAAAAGGGGATTTGAGAAAGAAATGATCTAAGAGAATTTTGTTTATCACTTCAATTTTTGCAAATTTGCAGTGTCTCCTCCATTTGTGGATGTGATCCATGATTTGACTGGATGAATTTTTCCTAAATTTGGTGAGAATTTCCAGTTCCATTTCATGACGTATTGGTAGCTAGAAAATGGCAAGGAAGGCCTTAGCTAGGGATGTGAAGTCAACATGAGCCTCAACCTTTTCATAGAAACAACGTTAGCATAGGGGCCAATAAAAGATCCTCCCCAATATTATCTCAAAAAATCGGGGTGATATTATGCAAAATAGGTAGAATATAATAATATAATTATGGTGCAAGAGGAAATACATTCCACCAAGGTAGATAAAGACAAAGGGATGATAATAAATATTCGCATGGCCTATGTGTTTGACTGGGTAAGAAACTCCTTTCTTTTTCTTTTCCAAGTTTGCAATTTGAATTTAATGATAATTTGTGGACTGGTTAAATCTCACATTAACACTCCTTGGATTGTTTCCTAATAAATGAGAGACCCATATAATTCTTTAAAAGAAATATGGGTCTATGATAATATTATCGTTTCTCCCCATCACTATGCATCATAATGGAATAATACTTAAGTAGAGAGGCGAAATTTGAAATAATCTCAAACAATCTCCATGGAAGTGATTTTTCTAGTGGGAAAAAGGGGATAAATCACTCCCAATTCACTCTCAATACCCTTGTTATGGGACGATCCTCAACTATTCTATATAAACAATCCAAACTTGTGCTTGATCATTTCATTAAAGCCTCTAAGGGAAAAGAAAATAGTGGAAAAATCCGTGTATATGGATGGAACATAAGTGCCTAGTTGCTACAACTCATATCCAAAATTATAGAATTATAGAGTGAAATATCCTAAACCTCTTACAAGTATCTCAAGATATCGATCTCGTTAGGAAATTCTATCATTGTACTTTGGCAAGGTATAATTGGAAAAATCAAAGGTAAATTTTAACATTGGGGTGTTAAATGGTTGAATCCAACTAGTAGAATTTTCCCCTTCAAATTCATCCCATCATCCTTTCATATTAACCAATTCTTAGCTATATTGTCCCCTGTAGGAGTTATGCAAACAAACAATGAGAGATATCACTAAATTTATTTAGCAAAGGTGGAGAACTAACACTAGAATTTTGTTGGGTATGTGTTCTATTCTTTCCATGATTAGTTGCACGCATAGGGGGGTCATTGGGGGGCGATAGCCCTGCCTATACATTGCGCCAGACACATCAATGGGGGCGGCAGTGCCCCGAGAAAAAAAAAATTGGACCCTTTTTTTTGGTGGGCGGACCTACCCATGCTTTTGTGCATGGGTTTGCACATGGTTTTCGGGCATGATGGTTTTTGGCCCCTATTATTTTGTAGATCTGGTCAAGGGAACTGCAGTTATGTTCTAATCTAGGGTTAATGGATTGGGGTTTATGAATGCTTCAGGATGTATATATATGTGTTGTAACACTGGAATATAATGAAAAATCAAGCTAGTAGTCCCGATTTGGGATCCAGGGGAAAATCTTTGTGTATATCTGTTTTATGTTTTATTCTCTCGCTATTGTTTATTTTCTGTCTTTAAGATTCGTTTGCAGATAATTTCTGTACAGGGTTAAAACCTACAAAAATATTGTATATTTAATTGGAATATACAATATTTCCTAGATACAATGTTGGTTTACAAATAATAGATCCATGTCTATTGTGTATACTTATCAGGGCTAACATACAATGTTGTCTCATATCTAGTAAGATTTATTGTTGGAAGTAGGTTCTTCTCAAGAAATAAATTGAACAATGAAATAGGAAATATGTCTATAAAATCACTTGAGTAAAAAAGAGGGTCCTATATATGGGAGTTATGCTAAGTTATGGCACGAAAGTATAATCCAAACTCAATTGGATTCATGGGAATTATGAACTAATTAGTATATGGAATGACGAAATTATGGGAAATCCTCCTATTGGGTATAATTTTTTTATTATTTACCTGAAAGTTTGGATGGATATTTAAATATGCTAAAACCTTACATGACTTATATGGATAGATTAACAATGCTTTGTGTTGGTTGGGTTGGATTTCCCTCTCCCTACCAACTCATCTTATTCCTCTTGTTCTAATGTTTTTATCTTCTCTTGCGGGTTATGCTTTGTTGAAAAAATCCAATCTCGATAGAAAAAGGCTAAGGATCGTATGGAAATTAATATATAGTAATAATGGGATAATAATCTCAGATCATGGATAATCCTCTCCCTCTACATTTTGGACTTTAGAATCACATCTTAAATGGGGATATCTTGCCTAAAATTAAGATCTCTAGTTGGGTTATGGTCCATGGTAAATCACTAGACTGCTAAGAAACTTTAGAAGTGGTGGATCTAGAGGCCATCAAGTTGTGCCCTTCACAAATTCAAGGCAAAGTCCTACTGACCTCTTCTTTAATTTTCCAGTCACAAAACAAGTTTTCCAGGTCATATCCAAGGAAGTTAGTCATATAATTGTCATCCTTGAATCATGGAAGGATTGTTTTATAAACATAGAAAAATATAATGGATCACAACTAAACAAATCGATTCTTAACAAAGCTTGGAAAGTGATGTCAAAGTTTGTTTGTTGGAAAGTTTGTTTGTCTTCAAATAAAGTTATTTTTCAACGAGGACTTGATAATGAAAGGACTATTGTTATGAAAGTGCATGTATTAAAAATGGAAACCTTCAAGCTAAGGGGAGTTAAAGGCCAGAATCCCCTACTTCTGAATACAGAAGAGAAAGATTGTATATCTAATCTCCTTATGGGGGGAACCATTCAACCAATCTTAACATTATAGCATATGTCCCAAAGACCAAAAGGGTAGCTTTGAATGAATGAGGAAGACTTTATACAATGGAAACAACCATATAAAAATCATATTTTTTTTAATGGGGTGTTAAAGGGAAACCCAAGAGTAGCAATTATAGGGAGAGTCGTCTTTGATATAGATGGAAACCAATAATTAAACATCAGATGGGATTTGGAAACATAATCAAATAGCAAGTTAAGGCCTTAGCATGATTTAAAGGGCTAAAACTCCTAGACCCAAGTCACATCAAGAACATTAATTTCATCAAAGATTCTTCTATAGTCATCAAACTTGTGCATATTATAAATACCTTGACTAATGGAAAACTAGCCAGAATTATTTTGAGAATCCAAAAGGAAGCATATTGCTATAAAGTTATAAAGTGTTTTCACATTCTATAGGATCATAATCATTAGGTTGGTGAATCATTAGGTAGGTAGCCCTCACCAATAATGCTTCAAAATTGAATGATGGAGTAACATTGAAAATAAATTATCTTCCTTCCCCATACCATATTTTTTATAATGAGATTCATCCTTGATTGCATACCATTTATGATTTATTGTAAATGGAGGAGGGAAACATATATATAAAGAGATGATTTTATGGCCATTATCTCCCATATACCTATGCAAACTCTTCTCTTGATGAAGCTATGGAAGATTGAATTGATCTTGACATAAAGATATGTTGAAGGTGGGATTATAGATCCATTCACAAGTGGTGGTAGCTCTAGCTTGGGGTGCCATAATATTCGGAAATGAAATCACCCCTTTAGTTTATTTCTTTGAATTTGACTTTGATAAATCACTTGATAAATAATAGCCCCTCTCGGAAATGTCTAGTTGAAATTTTAATGTGCTTATGCACTCTTGATCTAGTTTTGATTTGGGGTTGCAATACGGATTTGTGTTCAAAGGCCTTTGTTTGGGTTTGCAAAGGAATTGGGTGTGTAATCTCCATGCAAACCAATAAGGGCAATGGATATGCTTGCAATCTCTATGAATTTATGTTGAAGAATAATCTAAATCAATATTGTTTGGATGGATTTGGTTGGATTTTCCTTCATTTTTAAATCCCATATGTGAAGTGGAAGTTTTTATTCGTAAACTATCCTAGATATTCCACTAAATAGTTGGTCACAACATATTTGATAAAACGTATTGAAAAATCTGAAATATATACTATGAGGGTTAATTTTACTTAAATTCTTGGATTTATTAAATAATGATTTCCACTTATGCGTGCAATATATATGAAATACTATGAAAATAGAGTATAGTGAAAAAATGAACACTCACAAAACACAATGACACAAGATATGCTCTCATGAACTATTACAAGAAAAAATGCAGTTGGAAGGTAAACTTGTTATGCTATCTCTTTCTCTGAATGGAAATGGATGCAAGTACGATGGAGTGAGACCTGTGGCCTGTGGGTTGCTACATAACATAGCTACTTTTCTCATCTATGAAACAAAATGCACTCAAAGAGAATGGAAACCCTTTTCCTCCTAGTGGATTGATCATAACACAACCCAATAGTGTACTAGTGGTTAAATTTGACTTATTCAACTCTTAACTAGAGTTATAATATTTATCCTTATAGAGTCTTCATCATCATGTTCATGTGGATAACCCATTTTCTATGAGTAAAGGGGTTGAAGTGGCATTCTCTCAAATCATGGTGGTCAAAACAGGAAGACCAACATCCCAGTGACATAACCTTTGCATAGGTATTTTTTGTGTCGCTAGAAAGGTATCTGAGTGTCAAATAATTCCAAGGGGTATGGCATAATTAGGAGCTTTAGGACCCCACAAAAATTTAGAAAAATCATCAAATTACCTCTAAAATTTTTAAAAGCCCAATCTGCCAAACTAAGACCCACTGACAAAAATGATCTTATAAACTTGTTCCTCCAATTTTTCCAATTTGAAAACATCAAGATAAATAACAAATAATTTAATAATCCAATCTAAATCGAGTTTGGTAACAAACCTCTATAATTATTTAGAACTTCTTATTGGATTTTGGTTTAGAACTTCTAAAATGGCTTTATGGACATCTTTGACAACAATGGAAATGACATTCATGAAATCTCTATGAAATCAATAGGATTCTCCATAGGCATGAGAAATTCTTCAATGGAAAAATGATTTCAATCTTCTCCGTTACAACTAGAGTTCCCACGCAAGAACAAATCTGCAATAATCGAAATGCAGTGATTATAGAAACTTTGCTCCAACCAACGAGACAAATTCAAACTTCCTTGTTTCAAAATATGGTTCGAAATTTAAATTAGGGTACATAATTTCCAACATCTATTCTTCGAATATCAAAGGGATCTTATTCCAAACGAGCTTAAAGAGGAATAAACATTACATCAAAGGTTGAAAATCATGAATCATAGCCATGATGAAGCACAGAACAATGTCTTCAATATATAATCTCATTTAATTTCTTACAAAATATCACTGAAATTAGATGTTTTCTTTAAATTCTATATTAATGAGAATTTTTGGAAATCATTTAAATGTTAAATTTTGGACTTTATCTTAATATTATCTTTGTATTATTATATTCATTAATATAGTTATTATAAATTTATAATATAAATCATAACCCTTTTTTATGGAAAGGAAAATATCTAAATATTTTAACAATTTCATAAAACTTAATTCATTTTTTTTTTGGGAAAGGATATATTCTAAATATTTTACCAATTTCATAAAGCCTAATTCATGATTTTTATTAGTGACATGTAAATGAACTTTATTGAGCTATAGGCTTTCCTTACCAATCTTGGTGATAAATTATTCACTCCCTTAAAGCCGAATATTATATTCTTTGATTTTCATAATTCAATACTAATATGGTATTTGTTAAGTGGAATAGGAATTTTAGTATTTAAATTTAATTATCAATCATTATTACATGGATGGTAGGGATTTAACCTCCAAAAAATATTCTAAAATAATAATAGTAGTATACACAAATTAAAAGTTGAAATTATGTTTTTTTTTACTCTTTAATTAATTTAATTAATTATGAAAAAATGTCATATGAATACTTGTTATTTGAAGTGAATTTTGGTTTTTCTGAGCATGTGATAATGATAAGTTATGCTATTGGTATATGGTATTGTAACAAAGCCTATTTATATGTTGAAAATCTTTATAAATCTCCATAATTAAAAATCTTGCTTTCTTTTAATTTAATATTAATTTGATTTAATAATAGTTTAAAATAAAATTATAAATTAATTTGTTTTTTTATGAATTTTTAAATAATATAAAATATATACAAAATAAGTATTTTAATATTTATTATAAATTAATACTTATAAACATCTATCAACAATTTAATTTATATAGCTAAATTAATTTAGACATTCATTACTATTATCATTCATATCTAATTATAAAAATAAATAACCCACTTTATTCAATAGTATGAAAATGGTGAGACATTTTCACACTTCATTCATACCAAAATTACATTGTTTTCATGGATTTTATATTTTTTTTTAGCGATGATAATTTAGAGTAGAAATATATATATATATATATATATATATATATATATATATATATATATATATATATATATATGTATATATATATATATATATATATATATATAATTGTTTTTAATTATTTTGATGATTTTATTGAAAAACGTATTTTTTATCATTTCTATTAGGTCATGTCTATGGGTCTTAGATAGACGGTGAAGAAGGTGATTGGGTGACATTAAGACACTCCTCGATGTGAAGTCACTAGTTCAATTTCGAGCTCCAATTGGGATGATATATTGGACATGTGGAAGATATATTTCTGCCAAAATTATAAGAGTTATCAAATATTGAAATAGGCAATTGTGGGTGAAAAAATATATGTAAACCAACATAATGAAATAAGATGTTGCAGAGAAGGAGCCAGGCATATTTTTCTTCCATGGAAGTACGTCGTGGAGGTTTCAAAGATATAGATTATAAAAGCTATCAACCAGATAATTTTGTTATAGATATTGAAATAGGCACTTGTGGGTGAAAACATATATGTAAACCAACATAATTTGTTCACATATATAAAAAAATTGTTATAGATATTGAAATAGGAAATTGAGGTGAAAATACTTTGGTGATTAATACAAGCATGAAATGAGCATGTAACTCAAATAAGATATTTTAAATACATTCAAGTACAATCTATCTAGCATAGATGTAAATAAAGATAATTTTTATTAACAAAAATAGAGTTTACTCCAAGTTCATCTACATATCCGAGCGCCAATTGCAAATTGTATATGAAGAACAATAGCCTTGGTATACAAGAAAGTGAATGTCATTTTAATATGGAGACATTTTTGGAAGGAGATATTGTTATTCATGTTATGGTTTATTTTCTTAACTCCAAACTTGGTTTCGTCTTTCTCTATATACGTAAGAAAAAAAATTCACAAATTTAAGTTATAGTTTTATCTTTTATGATTACAAGTCTAGTTTCTTATTAAAATATTTTACACACACCTATTTATTCAAATAAATTATATCGTGAATATGTTTTATCCTATTATTTGATTACAAAATTATTTTACTCCCTACTAAGTAAAACAACTTTATTAATAAAGAAATGAATGCCAAATTGAAAGATTACTCAAGGGAACTACTATAATATATAGAATTGATTTTTCAACGTATAAATTATTTGTTTTATGTCATTTAATTTCCATTACCTATTATCTTCAAACCCCAGGGGAGGTATTAAACATGGAAGCCAACTTTAGGTAAATAAGCATTCACATTGTCAACTTGGACCAAAAAAAAATTATAATCCTAAAACTCTCTTACATAATCATCTTTTTAAATATATAATTGAGTTCCATTTATTAAAAAAAAGTCAATATTAAGAACCTCCTAAAGTTATAAAAGGTAATTGACATGAAAAATAAAAAATCTCCCCATGACAACATACAAATGTTAATCTTAAATGAATTATTAAAAAAATAAAAAGAGATAATAGATTTACTAGTTATATCATTAAAAAAGTCCACTTTCACAATAGAATTTCTACATTAATTTTTAAAAATATTATTTTATAATTATATATAATTATAATTGTATATATTTGATGATAATAATATTTGATATTCGTTAACCAAAAAAAATTGAAAAAAAAATTGAAAGAGTATGTATGTAGTTACAAATTGTTATGTAGTTACAAACTACTACAATTAAGTAATTAAAGGTAAATTTAGTGTTAATTAAGAAATGATAATTATGAGCCTTCATCATTATTTCTCAATATAAATCATGTCCTAAAATAATTTGGAAATTTAAAAAAATATCACATATTTTAAAAAAATTCATTATTAATTTAATTTTTTATATATTAAGAAATAATACTCATGAATAATAAAACAGTTGTAACATAAATAATATATAACAAAAAAAACCATGTATTTTTGGAATAATAAAATAGTTGTAGCAAAAATAATATAGAACAAGAAAAACTATGTATATTTGGATGTATAAAAATTTAGATACATTTTATTAAGTAAAATTTTAAAAGAATAATGGTTATAAACAATTAAAAATAATTTTATTAAATAGTTAGTTTAGATATATATTATTTATGAGAGGGATCAATTCTCTTTTCACTCTAAAAGAGGTTTGTATATCAAGACATTTGATCCCTCCTGGCTATTGGTAGATCTAGAGTTAAGATTGATCTAGGCCATCTTAATTTCATCCTTTAAATAAACTATATTCCACATGAATACCATGGCTTGTTTTTATAGTTTATTATTATTTTATTTTATTACCTAGATTCAATTTATCTTATTAAAAAGAAAAAAATAAATACTATAAAAAAGCATATATAAAACAATTTACATTTATGTATAAAAATATAATAGAATTATTATTATTATTATTTTTTTTTGTAAATTTGGTAGGACCGCACTATTTTCTATTTATAAATATAAGGCAGGCTACAAAATATAAAATTCAGTCTGTGGCCTCAACCTGTCCGTAGGAAACCAGGTTTGTTGACCACCTTAAAGCATGAAAAGCAAACCAAAATTAAAATTGTTTATATAACAGAATTTTAATAAGAGTGGTTTTCAAATAAAAATGCCTTATGGCATAATAAATACCTATTTAAAAACTAAATATTCAAAACTTATTTCTATAAAATTCATTTTAATATAAATGTATTTGAAAAATCAATTATTTTTTCTGAAATTTATAAAATTTAATTATTTTTTATAAATTCTTAAGTTTAAGCTAAAATATTTTTTTCTCCTTATTTCAGTTTTTAAAAACTAAAAAAAATATCAAAATTTTTATTTATTAAACTTAATTACCTTTTATAAACTTCTAGTTATTTCAACTTTCTAAAACCTAAAAAAACCATATTAAAATTTCTATTTATTAAATTTAATTACCTTTTATAAACTTCTGGTTATTTCAGCTTTTTGAAACCTAAAAACATATTAAAATTTCTATTTAATCCGCTTCTTTGATCCGCATAAAAAAAGAAAATATGATGAGAATTTGAAATAATTTGCTCAATAGTTTCGTAATTCGAGAGAAAAAATATTTCAAATCCCAACTGTATAAATATTTTATCACCTAAAATAATTATTTGTGGTGCAGGTCTCGTCGACATACCAACAGGCGTCTCTCCCACTTTTGACAAGGAAGTATGTGCTTCTCTGATCATCGGTTCTTTCTCTATGGTAAGAATGGTCCTGAGAAAGAGTGATTTGGCTTAAAAAAATGGATGTCGTCTCTAAATTTCACTAGGGTCTTTATCGCCTAAAAGAATTATTTGTGGTGCAGGTCCCGGGGCTTCCCAATAGTAGGCTCTCCCGCTTTTGAGAAGGAGGCATGTGCTTCTCTAATCATTGGTTCTTTATCTGATGGTAAGAATGGTCCCCATGAAAAGTGATTTGGTTTAAAAAAAATTGATGTCATCCCCAAATTTCACTACGGTCTTTTATGGTAGTTTAATATTATTTTATTTAACAAGAAATGATTGAGGGAACATTCCTTTCCCATTATATTTTTTTATTTCAATTATGATATGGATATTTCTTTTGTTCTTGGTTGAAATAGATTGTTACATCTATAATATTTCTTTATCATTAAAATTTTAATTTCCTAGTGTTCTTATTTGAATTAGATTGTTACATCTAGGATATTTTATTTATTAGATTTTGGATTTCAACTATAATATAGATATTTTTTTTCTTCTGTTTGAATCAAACAGTTACATTTTTTTAGGGTGATGAATTTTCAAAGCTATAGGAGAGAATATGGATCTTTTTAAAACCCATGCAAAGGTTAATGGTAGAATTTTCACTTATGAAATCTATGTGAATATGAATTTTGACAAGTGAATACCTCGAGAGATTCAAATTGACTTGGAACATTGTAGCCACTTTCAAACCCTTAACTAGTATTAGTAGGTCCCCTTATAATGCATTATTTCCATGAGTACAAACACTTTGCAAGTCAGATATATCCTTTCATCTTTCAACTTGATATGAACAAGAATCTTTCATACAAATGTAAATAAAGCAAAAGATTCAACAACAGAGTGGCTCTCAACCTATCAAAATCTTGATACTTCTACCCCATCCAACAATAAATTTGGAGCTCTACAAACTCAGAAGGAAGAAAAAATGGATCCGGTCGCAAAAGACCAATGCAAAGCCACACTTTGGGTCTCATCCAGAATGTGACTCGATCAAGTGCAAACAGAGAACACAACTCCTCCTAATGAGGATGCACCCCTCAATTTCAATTATGATATGGATATTTCTTTTGTTCTTGGTTGAAATAGATTGTTACATCTATAATATTTCTTTATTATTAAAAAATTAATTTCCTAGTTCTCCGATTTGAATTAGATTGCTACATTTAGGATATTTTTTTTATTAGATTTTGGATTTCAACTATAATATAGATATTTTTTTCTTCTGTTTGAATTAAACAGTTACTTTTTTGAGGGTGATGAATTTTCAAAGCTATAGGAGAGAATATGGATCTTTTTACAACCCATGCCAAGATTAATGGTAGAATTTTCACTTATGAAATCTATGTGAATATGAATTTTGACAAGTGAATACCTCGAGAGATTCAAATTGACTTGGAACATTGGAGCCACTTTCAAACCCTTAACTAGTATTAGTAGGTCCCCTTATAATGCATTATTGCCATGAGTACACACACTTTGCAAGTCAGATATATCCTTTCATCTTTCAACTTGATATGAACAAGAATCTTTCATACAAATGTAAATAAAGCAAAAGAATCAGCAACATAGTGGCTCTCAACCTATCAAAATCCTGATACTTCTACCCCATCCAACAATAAATTTGGAGCTCTACAAACTCAGAAGGAAGAAAAAATGGATCCGGTCGCAAAAGACCAATGCAAAGCCACACTTTGGGTCTCATCCAAAATGTGACTTGATCAAGTGCAAACAGAGAACACAACTCCTCCTAATGAGGATGCACCCCTCAACTTAATGCAATTGTTACTATGCAATCTATGTTTGTGTCCTTTGATTACATTATTTCTCACACACTGTATCCACATGTACACTTGTTTATTGCCAGTTCTCATATTGTATATGTATACATAGGTTTTTCCCACATGATCAAGTGATTTCATTATTTTAATTCCTATTATTTGTACATACAAATATCCAACAAAACAAACTCCGGATCATAATCCAAACATTAAAACAAAGCCACAAACCAAAGAATCAAATTATAAACTCTAACTAAAAAATGAATTGTATTTTTGCCATTGTGTACTGCTTATTGAATTGAATCATGGATGACGCAAATAACTTATAAGTTTAATGCAGACTTCCTCGTTCCTTTGGTCATTGGTGCATATAATTCACCCAAAAGATCAGTTAAATTTCCCAAATCTTCCATATTAACTCCCATGAATACTCATATTTATTTCCTATGATTGCTTTCTCTTTACTGAATTTTCATACAACTATACCAATTCAAATAACCAGGATGCTAGAGTAAAATGTCAATCATGAGTAAAATGCTTGAGTTGTGGAGTCATCTATCCTCTCCTTTTCCAAGGATATGACAAGTTAAGTAGATTAGATGAAATTTTAAGTGTGATAGGGGTACGAGCACAATCTCTATACTAAATATTCAATAAAATCCAAATGTCATGTGCTTTAATGGAAGATTCAGGCTTGTATGAGTCTATGAAGAAGAAAATTTCCACCCCATAGACATTCATTCAATTAAGTCATCCAATCCATTCAAAAATCAGAATAATATGTATCCTATCAGAAGGAAAATAGAAATCGATGAGTTTTGGGGAGCCAAGATCTATGAGTAATGTAAACAAACAACTTCACGGTAGGATAGTTTTGTAACACAAAATTTTGACCTACTGTTAGCTACAAGATGTAAATTCTCTACCAAATCGAACAAAACAAGGGAATCACTATATTCAATTCAAACAAAATTTTCATGTACAATAAGTAATTAAAGTGTCACTGTACTCCATACTCTTCTCAAATATAGATAGAAAATGGTCGCATCAAAAGATCAAAGTTGACCTAGATTTGTCCAAAATGAGCTCATGAAAAATGCAATAAAAATAAAGGATATCCTAAGAAGATCATGACCAATACTTTTGATCATACTAGATGTCAATGCACATATGATGATCATACCAGATGTCGATGCACACAAGATGAGGTTCTGCTCACTACTGCATTGATGCAATTCCTTCAAACTAGATCTTAAAAAACTATCATGTAAATAAAGTAATTGATGCAGACCATACTCATCGTTACAAAATGTTGGGACCAAAAGACCATGGTTGGAATAGATTTGTCTGGAATGGGCACATGAATAATGTGAAAAAGGAATAATATACAATGAGAAATACTCCTGAGCATACCAGATTCCAATGCAATAAATATGGAATGGGATTCAAGACACTAGAATGCAATGCTGAAAAAAAGGTTTATTCGCCAAAAAGAAAGAAATCTCGTGAATTGAGTCAACATTGAGTGTAAGAGACACCAAAGTATATGGTGATACATGTTTAATGCAATTATTACTCTGCGATCTCCATTCATGTCCTCCTTTCATTACATTACTTCACACACACTTTATCCACATGTACACTTGTTTATTGCCAGTTCTCAAATTGTATATGTATACATAGGTTTTTCACACAAGATGAGGTGGTTTCATCATTTTAAACCCTGTTATTTATACATACAAACAACCAACATATAATGAGTATTTTTAACATTAATGGAAAACTAAATGAAAAACTCTCTCCCATCAAAATAATAAAAGGTAGATATCCAATTCTAAAACTTCTAAAACTAGATCTTATAGCTTCTTGTGTAAAGAGTAGATTTTTATAGATTGCTTACCCAAAATGATAAAAAAAAAAAACATGATTAAGGTTTGAAGAAAAACCCTTATCAAATCCAAGGGAATCTAGAGTTTCATTATAATTAGTTTTTCTCTCTTGATGATCTTTACTACTTCTTGTTAATGAAAGAGTGGAACATAAATTTATCTTTAGAACTTATGCAATGGAAGGATAGGTGTGGGATTTATCACACCCTTCCACTTTCTTCTTTTCAATGAGTCCTTCTTTTATTCTCACACCTTGACTTGTGAAGTTTCCAAAAATATCTAGAAGGGGGGTGCATCCTCATTAGGAGGAGTTGTGTTCTCTATTTGCACTTGATAGAGTTGAGGGGTGCATCCTCATTAGGAGGAGTTGTGTTCTCTATTTGCACTTGATAGAGTTGAGGGGTGCATCCTCATTAGGAGGAGTTGTGTTCTCTGTTTGCACTTGATCGAGTCACATTCTGGATGAGACCCAAAGTGTGGCTTTGCATTGGTCTTTTGCGACCGGATCCATTTTTTCTTCCTTCTGAGTTTGTAGAGCTCAAAATTTATTGTTGGATGGGGTATGAAAAGGAGAGGAAATATGACTCCAAAACTCGAGAATTTTACTCATGATTGATATTTTACTTCGGCATCCCGGTTATTAGGAGTATTCATGGGAGTTAATATTGAAGACTTGAAATTTAACTAGTTTTTGGGGTGAATTACAGACACCAATGACCAAACCAACGAGGAAGTCGCTAATAAATTGGTATGTTCTTTGTGTCATCCATGATTCAATTCAATTAAAAATAAATAATGGAAAAAATATAATTCATTTTTTAGTTAGAGTTTACAGTTTTATTTTCTGGTTTGTGACGTTATTTTAATGTTTGGATTGTGCTCAAGGGTTTTTTTTGTTGGATATTTGTATGTATAACAAGATTTAAGGTAATGAGGTCACCTAATCATGTGTGAAAAACGTATGTATACATATACAATTTGAGAATTGGAAATAAACAAGTGTACATGTGGATACAATGTGTCATAATTAATGTAATGAAATAACACCAACGAATATCACAAAGTAACAATTACATTAAGTTAAGAATGTATCACCATATTTTGGTGACTCTTGCACTCAATGTTGACTCTCAATTCAGGGGATTTCCTTCTTACCCCTATCACACTTTAAATAGCATCCTATCTACTTAATGTGTCTGATCCTTGGAAAAAGAAAGGAAGGATGACTCCATAACTCAAGGATTTTACTCATGATTGAAATTTTACTCTAGCATCCTAGTTATTTGAATTGGTACATTTGTATGAAAAAATAGTAAAGAGAAAGAAATCATAGGAAATCAATAAGAGTATTCATTGGAGTAAATATGGAAGACTTTGGAAAATTAATTGATTTTTGGGGTGAATTACAAACACCAATGACCAAACCAATGAGGAAGTCGCCATTAAACTGATAATTTATTTGCATCATCCATGTTTCGATTCGATTAGTAGTACATAATGACAAAAATATAATTCATTTTTTAGTTAGAGTTTACAATTTAATTCTCTAGTTTGCAACTTTGTTTTAAAGTTTGGTTTTTGCTTTGAGGTTTGTTTTGTTGGATATTTATATGTATAAATAATAGGGTTTAAAATGATGAAATCACCTGATCATGTGTGGAAAACCAATGTATACATATGCAATTTGAGAACTGGCGATAAACAAGTGTACATGTGGACACAATGTGTGAGAAGTAATTTAAATAAAGAAGGACACGAATGGAGATCACAGAGTAACAATTGCATTAAGTTAAGCATGAAAATTAATAATGAACTCAACCAAGTTGAAGATGGAATTTCCAATGTTGTTGTCAATAAAAAGATTAAGATGAAGAATTTTTAAGCCCAACAGGAAGAACAAGTTAGCCAATGGAGTTTATTTCTTGGTTAAGATCAATATTTCATTTGTTCTAGTAGATTTTTTCTCTGCTTAGGTAGGAAAAACATCCATATGATTAATTGGGGGACCATTCACAGGGTCATCTAGAAATTTATTATTTTTACCTCACAAATGGAGGAGTTTATTAGGTATGTTATTAAGTCATTTCACGAGACCGATGTCGTGCTTTGTCATTCTGCAAACACTCACTGAGTTGAGCATATATTTTTGTAGTAGTAGCAATTTTAAGATATATGTTGGGCAGTTGGCCATTGCAATATCCAAGGCTATAATAGATAATTCATATCAGCATATCCCTATTGCGACATGTTCAGGTGTCATAGCACTTACATTGCAACAAATCTTTGTTGTTTAACATTGGATTTGAAGACCTTATTGAATAACATTAATATTTCTCTCACTCAAATTGTAGCATATCACATCTTTCTTCATCTATGATCTTCCTTCATATGTAACTATTGAATTACGACGTTTCCTTTGTAATTTCTCATGCAATTGCTAGTTATCATCAACTTGTATAAATAAATTTTCAATCAATTTCATTTTATCAACCAATTCGATGTTAAAATATAGGAAAAATACTTAAGGAAAAAAACATTAAATAATATTTTTAAAAGGAATTAATATATAAGAATTCAGATTAAGAAATAACAATGTTTTTATATGATTAAAACAAGGATATGTACATTGGTTGATGAATGGATGTTGCATCAAATTCCATTGAATTTCCTTTCATGTGTTCACGACCTCTTTTCCAAGCCTAACTTATTTATTGTTTTGATGATTACATTGTTGATTATCTTTGAGAATGTTGTCTTTGTAGGATTTTATTAAGTTGAATTGTGTATAATTTTTTATAATTGGTTGTTGATAAAATTGTTTGATTTTTTCAATACAAAGATGGATTGTTTTTTCTTTCTAAATTAACTTATTTTTATAATATTTTTTAAAAAATTTGAAAATGATAATATTTTAGTCATTATAAAATATTTTATTTATAAATATATTAAAGACAAATCGTTTTAAAACGTGATTTAAAATTCATCAATTTTCAACATAAATTTTGATGGGAACTAGCCACCTCCCCAAATATATGCAACAACTTGCAAACCACATATATCAGGAACTCATAGTTCAGCCTAGGACTAAGACGTTCGGAGACCGCCGAAACTGGAGTCGGGATCCCAGACTCCAATGGGATACCTATCCTTCCAACCTTACTATGACAGACCACATCTCTGGGGACTTTAACCTAGGTGGATGGGATAGAAAATCACCATCCCTACCACTCGAGCTAAGCACCTGTTGACGACCTAAAATTTATCATTAACAACCTCTTTGTTAACATAGTAATGTACATTTTCCCAGTATTAAATGAAAGTAGTCTTGATAGATTTCTTTAGAGGAAATGAGATGCAACCACATACTACTTTATGTGTGTGTGTGTGTGAATGTAACAATATAATTTCTTTCCCCACCTCACTAATGGGATGAAGATATATTTTCAATCCCTAAGATATGCCAAGTCATGTATGATCAAATATGGAGAAGATAACCTATTCCATTTTGAAAATAGACTTTTAGAGCTAAAAACATGTGTTTTAATAGATATATATAAATTAATTAATTAATAAATAAATAACACTAATTTTTATTATTATCATAATTCATTTATCAATATGTAAGGAGTCAATAGTGACTATTATTGACATAGTAGGGCTAGATTTAATTATAAAGATTTATGTAATAACTATGAAGAGGAATACTCTAAGGAATATCACTTATAAACATTCAAAAAATAATTTTACTACTCAAGGAAGAAATTACTATGTGATTATTTCATTTATAATATATTTGTTTGAACATATTTTGTCAATAGATCATTCATATTAGCATCCAAACCAAAGTTTATTGAAAATGTTATCTTGACGTTAATATCCACAATACTTTCAACATTATGCATATCTAAAATTGTCACAATTGCATCATATAAGTAACACTACTTTTGATGTAAATTTGGACATAATAAACAACACACAAGCAATCATGTTATATTTATCAGATGCAAAAGAACCAATTTTAAGGGGCCAAGGCGGGATATAGTTTTTAGATGCTATTTTGGTGGAAAATCACTCAAAAGTTTATAGTGCACAAACTAATTCTAGTAGGAGACGAGACAATTTCATTTGAAGATAAACTCATGCATATAATGTGATGCGTAAGATGTCCAAAATTTTAATAAAAATACATACTAAACTAACAGTTGCTCCTAGTATTTTTTTCCCAAAATTTGGTTGACATCGAGAACACATAAAGAAATATTAGAGCTTGAGTGAAATCCTATTTGGAGAGCTCAGAAAACTCCATCAAGCATTTCATATATGCCATCCATAAGTTAGCATATATGTCATCCATAACTTAGCATACCTTAGTAGAATTGAGAAAGTAGGGGTTTGCTTCAAATATCATCTCACAATCTAGAACATTAACAATAATAATGTTGAAGATCTCCTTGTGCATAAATACATGTTGATGGAGTCCTTAATCTTCCATGTTAAATCAATCCATTTACTTAGCATGACTACCATTTTCTGTCCAAAGAATGCCTTGTGGGATCTCCTCGAGTATTAATATAGACAACGATTCAATTGCTAGCCACATAGTAGTCAATAACTTGAAGGGATTCTAATAAATTTGAACTTCTAACTTGAGGCTTCCCCCTTGGTAGCATACCTTGAGTAAATGGTTCACTAAATAAACTAACCCTTGGGGTTACACAACATGAATATGTGTGGTTAAAGTTTGATGAATTTACATATTAAAGTATCACTATTCACAAACTTGATATCTTATTCTATGAATGTCTACCGATGATAATTTGTGGGATTTTATTAGATTTAAGAAAGAAAATGATAAATTTTAAATTAGTGCAAAATAAAGTCTCACGTTGTTCTTTCTATCCATCAAAACTAACATTGTTCTTTCTATCCATCACAACTAACATGTGAGATATTTGGTAAATTTTTACCCCTCCAAGTATAAGCCTAAATTAAGTCAAAATATACAACAACAAAAGGTAAAAGTCAAAATCAATAGCAAAAATAATAAATAAACAATTTTGAACTTTAAATTTTAATATCAGTCAACTTCAACATCATTGCTCTACAATTATTATGAAGATATAATTGTTCTTTGTAACACTTTTATTACAATAGAAACCATGTATATTTAAAGCATTCCCTTGAGTTGAGATAGAAACCATGTAGATTTAAAGCATCTCTTAAGTTGAAATTGTGAATATATTTAAAATAGTATTACGTTTATAAAATAAAATTGATAATGTTAGGATAGTTTGTGATAGCCTCCTAATACCAAAATTTTTATTCAAATGTATACCTAAGTTATTTTCGTACCAAAATGTCATCCATACACCAAAAGGTGTTTCTTAGATGGAGAAGGATGGTTCTTAGATGGTTCTCTTCGATAAGAAGGCAAGTTGATCCAAAGCTTAAATAATTAATCCAACTTGTAATGATAGAGAACCTAAGCATCACTAGTAGCTCAATTAGTACTCTCAATTAGTACTTTACCTTAATGGATGCATCACTAGTAGCTCAATTAGTATTTTATCTTAAATGATGAAGACTGAAACTTATAATTTACATTGCTTCTTTAAATGTGTGTTCTCCTTAATGTTGTTTATTATAATCACTAATGAATTTAGATTATTCAGTCTCTCATGAGAGAAGTGAAGTTAATAAGAAAAGCAAAGTTTTACTTTATGAAATAATCTGAAAAAGTTAAAAGAATAACTTAAAAAAAAGACATTTTTAATCATTTTTTTGTAAAAAGCTTTGGGGCCCACTACAGTTTATGGTAAGCATCTATTGCAGTTGGGGGAATCCCAGGAGTTCTTGATTCTAAATGGTCTCCCTTGCTTTCCAGATTCCCGCTTTTTCACATGTTGGCCATATGGCAGGGGTGCGAGTGTAGTTGGTTATGTCCTCGCTAGCCAGAGCTTGCTTCCTTTTATGTTCCATTTCTCAATCTGCCCCATCCCCCTTGTCGATCATGCACTTCTTTCCTTCTCTCTCTGGTTTGACCCTCTCCTTCCACCTGATCCTTCCCCCCAGGGCCCACCCTGAACCACCTTCCACTTTGACGAAGACAACTATGACATCTTCTCCTCTACCCTACACAAGGTGCTCCCATCGGAGGCCCAGTTCTCCTTGCCTAATTCTGCTTCCACTAAACACACATGTTTTTCATCTGCCATTTGGAAAGAAATACTCAAATCCTTCCCCCACTCCAATTGTTCCACTTCCATCTCCCCTAAAGTTAGATCGTGCCCCATGAACAAATGGTACGATGACGAATGCAAGACTCTACATCGAGAACTTCGATATGCTTTCACCCACTTTAAACCCTTCTACTTGGGCCTCAAAGCTTCTTATCATCGTCTCCTTCATCACAGGAAAATACTCTTTGTCTCTAATAGAAGAAGGTAACTTTCTGCTCTCCTTGCCCACTCCCCTAAACAAATCTGGTGTACCATCCTTCCCCGATGCTCCGCTCTTCCATCTGACCTCAACCCTACATCCATGTTCTCTCACACTTCCAACCTTTATGATATTCTCGAGCAGGCCCAAATTCATGTTACCTCCCCACCCTGTTCTTGTTACCTATTCTTAGACAAAGATATTAGAGAGGCCATTTGGGTGATGAATAGCAGCAAAGCAGTCGATGAGGAAGGCTACCAAACAGAGTTCTTTAAGAATGGTTTCTGTGCTTTGGTTAGCTACTTGGCTTATCTCTTCAACCATGTAGTTCATGAAGGTTTTCCACCAACATTGTCACACCACATCATCCATCTCACCCACAAATCAAGTTCCGACTCAAATCCCAATAACTACAGAACGATCATGGTGGGCAACACGTTCTCGAAGTTGTATGCTATTGTTCTACATAGGAAGCTCCCCAGTGACCTTGAGCAGAGACAAATCAGAGCTAGGGGACATGCAGGTTTTCGACCGACTCATCAGACCATTGACCACATCTTCACCATTCGCACCGTGATTGAAGAGGCATGGCACCGCTCTTCGAAATTCTACTGTTATTTCGTAGAATTTTTGAAAGCTTTTGACTCTGTTCCAGGGGAATCCATACTCCAGAGACTCAGATATATTGGCATCTCTGCAACCCTATTGACCATTATTATGCGCATATATGAGTCCGTCCTTGGTCGTCTTCACGTGGCTCATGGGATGTCTGATTTCATCTGAACCATTGTTGGGGTTAAACAAGATTGTCCATTGTCCCCTACCCTGTTTGGGATCTATATTGATGAGTTGGAGGCATTTCTACACGAGCATATCGAGGACACTGATGATTGCCTTCTTCACTAAGTTCTGATATCTATTCTACTCTCTTTGCTAATGATGTGGTCCTCCCCTCCTCATCCCCAAAAGGATTACAGAGGCAGTTGGATGCCTTAGTTCTATTTTGTGATCTTTGACAGTTGACAGTCAACCTGGGTAAAAAAAAGGTTATGATCTTCAATGGGGTGAAGAAAACCTCATACCTTCACTTCCTATTCATAGGGGAGGAGATTGAGATCACCAGCATGTATACTTACTTGGGGGTGCAATTCTCAGGTTCCCACTTCAGTTTACGACCAATGCTTCACCTCGGATCAACAAAGGATATGGATCCTTAGTCCTTACCGAGAGACAATGCTTTCGATATCACTTCCAGGACATCTCGTCCAAGATGAGCCTCATGGACACCTTGATCCATCTCATTGTTCTATATGGCTCAGAGATTTGGTGACCGTCTTTACTTGAGTCAGATTGGGCTTCAGCAAAGAGTCCAGATTCTTCTTCTCCACCGTATCATTAGATGCAAACAAACAATATCGTAGCACATCATCCTTGTAGAGTTTGGAGCTCAGCCCCTTCGGCTTGAGACGGTCTTCAGATTGGTTTCATTCTTGCATCATTCTGAGGCTTTGCAAACTCGATAAATAGTAGGGACCAATATCCTTACTTGGCATATTGCTCTTCTGAGACTATTACCCGTTCTACTCCCTCGAGTCGAGCCATATGTTGGTTTACAAGATTTTTAGATCTCTTAGAGTCAATGGGCATTCAGTAGGAACGTCTCCCTCCTTTCCGATATTCCTTAGATGTTTTTGGTCACATTTTACCTACTAGACAGGAGCTAAACAAGATCATCAGGGAGGACATCTACAAGCAATTCGTCTAGGTCACCTGGGTCAATTCTCCAGGAGGGTTGCGCCCAAAGATGGGCTTCTACGTTGAGCACTTCTTGGAGTTGAGAGATGGGCTCATTGTTCGGCCCCAGTTTATGTTTCGCCACTAGATGCATGTTCTTTGTATTCCTCTAGGCGAGTTCAGAGTAGGTTCTCATTGACTTCGAGTAGAGGCAGACCAAGTTGATAGACCAGACATAATCTGTCATGTATGTCATTTACAGGAAGTGGAGACCGAGGTGCGCTTCATTTTTGGATGCCCTGTGTCTACTGCAAGATCAGAGGAAGGTTCCATTGCTTATTCAGAGATTCTCGGACCCTTGCCGACTTTTTCAGGTTTCCCGATCAAAGATATTTGGCCCTATATATGCAAGAGGCTCTCAGGTTCCAAGCGCACATTCTTCAGCCTCCCATCACACCAAATCCCACATGAAGGATCACGACATTTTTCAGGGTACTACCTTCAGACAAGGGCACCAAGAGACCGATTGATAGCAGTACATACCCAAATTCTAGATCAGTGAGGATTTGTGGACCTCACCCCGCCATACGAAACCTCAACAGTACATTTGTCTCAAATCCATTCCTAGGAGACAAACTAGGTCCTCCAAACTTCAGCAGCATGCGAACTCCCCTAGGCAACGATTTAGTAGACAATCTGCACTTTCCATCGGTTTTTCATTAGGTCAACAAACTTTGTTGAGTTTCTTCAATGTTCTTCATTCAACCTTAGATATTAGGAGAGATGGATTTGATCCTCGAACCTATTAGCTATTGGGTCTTCTTCACCAAGGCCAGATGTTGATTTACTTCATGCATTGTATCTTTTATAAGAGACCGTTTGGTTCTCTCACTTTGTATGAACATCATTGTACTCAACAGTCTCTTTGACCTACTTTGCAGTCATTAGTTGGACATAAATATAATTATCTTATCTTATCTTGTTAAATATTATAATAACTATATTATAAATTATAATGCTATTTAAGATATAAAAAAATTGTTTACAAACATTTTATTTTTAAATTTCTAAAATATTTTAAAAATATCCAAATCAATAAACTCCATAAAATAAATACACTAATGTGGAAATTAAATTATGTTATAAAAAATAAACTTCCAAAAATTTGAACAGAATCACTTTTAAGTCCAAAACTAAATAAATACATACATTCAAAAAAATACATTCATTAAACAATGTAAGATACTAACATAAGACTCTTTAAGATAAACCTAACATAAGACTCTTTAAGGACAAAAACTACAAGCTCTTCCATAAGAGATCTGTAACATGAACTTACTATTAAAGCCAAGTCTTGCTCCAGGAAAAAATCCCACTTAAACAAACTAAATCTTTTCTTTTCTTTTTCTGGTTTATATAAATGTACCAGAGCACAAAACTATGCAAAAACAAATAACCATATTTGATTTTACAATTTCACGGTTCACGAACTAACAATCCAGATTTCAGCAGATTACAGCATCAAATAAGAGCATCGATCCTTTCTCTTGTTTCTCAGTACAAAAATCCGACTTGAAACGAACTAAATCTTTACTCCACGCGAAATATGGAAAGTTAAATCAAATATACAATCAGGTCAATTAATTTTCTCAATGAAATAATATCAAAAAACATTTTATACAAGTTGCAACTTAAGTAGCAATGCAATTTTAGCTTTTCAAACAGAGAAGCTTTTTCTAGTACTCTCACTATCCCTTCTCCCTTTGTATGGTTCAAAACAAAGGCCTCATTAACCCATTGCACCAAAAAAAATTTGCTGGTCCAGCTCTGTTATTTTTCATTCCGAGGCCAATATAGAAGTTTATGAGTAAACAGTAAAATAAAGCTGAGCTCAGGTTCAAAAATTTACCTCCATGCTCATCCATTCAGATAAACACCCGTGACTTATAAGATAACTGCCAAAATAATATTTAGCTCAGGCTTAAAATTCTACCTTCATATTCATCCATTCCCAGGAGAAGGTAAACGCCTGTAACTTTTAAGATAAAACTGCCAAATCTCCACTTCAACCATTCCCAGGAGAAGGTAAACACTTGTGATAAAACTGCTAAATGTCCACTTCAACCATTACCCTTATTGGCTTAAAAGCCCTTCAGATACAAAGTAGCATTTAGTAAAACAACACACTACTTTCAAATCTATAATTACCCAAAATACATCCAACTAGATCTACTCTAAGAGAAATGCAAGCAAATCAGTATCAATGGCAACCATTGTCATTAGCATGGCTCTAGCATTGACCAGATGTACAGTTCCAAACAAGCCTGGCAGTAACGCAGGTTCCTCTAATGTCCACAACATAATCTTTTATTGCCCCTGTGCAACAAACCCAGAAGATGACATAATCTTGTGTTGCCCTTGTGCAACAAACCCAGAAGATGACATAATCTTGTGTTGCCCCTGTGCAACAAACCAAGAAGATGACATAATCTTTTATTCCCGTTGTGCAGCAAACCCAGTAGAGAACATAATCTTTTATTGCCCTTGTGCAGCAAACCCAGTTCCTCTACTGTACACAACAAAATCTCGTATTTCCCTTCTGGTATAAGATTGCTACAAATACATATTTCATGCCCCCTGCCCCCTTCAAAATCAATCACGTTGATCTTTCCCAATCATGACTGTAAGATCTTCGCTTTAGTGTTCCGGGCATCAGATCTACAGTCTTGGTTGCGAATACGCGGTAGGAGATTGTGTATGCAGCTGATCGCTGCGTGTAGGATACTATCGGAATCTGTTACTGCTTCACTTTCCTCAACCTCTGAAAAAACAGTATTAGGTAACCATCTGAGATAGCCAGGCATCTTCAAAATCAGAAATTGGCCCCTCTGCCAAATTCCCCTAAATACGCGCATTTCAAAATACCTGGTCTGACATCAATGTGAAGTTTTCACAGCCCCGTGTTAAGCAAAAACTGGAAGTTCCTCTGCTCAATCCTTATTCCGCCGCAGACTCAGAAAGTCCGTTTGCCACAGATAGGTTTAGGTTTATCCAACTCCTTCCAGTCCACGTGCTCGCCATAGTTAGGTTTAGGTCTTATTAAACGCATTCCTGTCCAGATGGTCACCGCGCGTTGACAGGCTCACGCCCTCGTCAATAAAATAAAATACAATTTCCTGCCTTTACAGTTGTCATTATGCGTTTTGTAATCGAGTATGAAGAATCCCTCTACTTTTTTTTTTTTCTCTTTTCTTTCTTTCTTCCTTTTTTTTTTGGGATGTGCGGTGGTTTCTTTGTCTTAGTAATATTAATGAATATTTAATATTTAAGGTAGAGATTTATGAAAAATATTTGGTTTAATATTTTAAATAAATATTTATTTATTTAGTTTTAAGAGATAGTTTAATTAGTAGAGTTTTTGTTACTAAATATTTTGTTAATTTTGACAAATTAAATAAAGTTCTTAAATAAAATAAAATACAATTTCCTGCCTGTTCTTGGAGTTAAGTTTGACAAATTAAATAAAGTTCTTAAATAAAATAAAATACAATTTCCTGCCTTTCCAGTCGTCATTATGTGTTTTGTAATTGAGTATGAAAAATCCCTCTATTTTTTTTTTTCCTTTTTGTGCGGTGGTTTCTTTGTCTCAGTAATATTAATGTATATTTAATATTTAATATTTTTGAAAGATAAAGTTTTATGGAAAATTTTTGGTTTAATATTTTAAGTAAATATTTATTTATTTTGCTTTAAGAGATAGTTTAATTGGTAGAGTTTTTGTTACTAACTATCTTGTTAATTGGGAGGTCAGCTAGTGAAATCTCTTCAAAGTTCTTGGAGTTAAGTCTGACAAATTAGATAAAGCTCTTGGGGTTAATTCTTACAAATTAGATCAAATCTTCTAGAAACTCTTGAGATTAAGTAAGTCTCACAAATTAAGGGAGCAAAATTTGTGAGCAAGTAAACTAGAGTTGGGAAAAAAAATTATTCACTTATTTTAAAAATCTATAAGTTTAAAAAATATGTAAAAAAAATAATACAAATTAAAAATATATAAATTTTATTTTATTTACTAAAAAATTTGAAATTCAAAATATAATTACAATTTTACTTTATATTTAATAAAATGTTAATTGTACAAATAATCAAATCAATATATTTTTAATTAATATAAATGAATTAAAATTTATGAAAAAGGAAAATTAATGATCCTCATAAATTTAGCCGCAAAAAAAGTTACAAATTTATTTATAATTTGTAGAGTTAAAACACTTTCTACAAAGTTATCTAATTTTGTGTTGATTTAGTGAAATTATTTCAAGTAAAATTTAAATTGACAATAATAATTATTAAGATAAGTTTGATTTAGTTATTTGATAGGTTTACCATAGTATACCATAACTCATAGTATTGGTTGATGTTATTTGTTATGATGAAAGTTTTGAGGACATTTATTATGGAATGCATGAGTATTTACTTTGATCTATCTTAACTCCAGAGCGATCCCTCTCCACCCTTGGTAGATCTAGATTTAAGATGAAGGATCTAGGTTAGTAAATCTAGGTTGGTAATTTTTTATAAAGATGATGGTGGTGATTAAGATTCATTAGGATCAAATTTTGTTTTATTAAATGTGAAGATAAGTGTTTCTAAGTGATCTGAGTACTATTGAATTTAAAGACAAGTGTTTCTAAGTCATAATAATTTTGATAAGTTATTAGTGTAAGTTCATCTTAAACCCATTTTTATAAGTTTTAATAGAGATTAAATCTCTTGAGATACTAACCTCTTTGTGAGTGTAAGACAAAAAAGATTTGCACCTAGAAATCACCTTGAGCTCTTTATTAATTCAAAGTTAAAAGTATCTCTATATAGAAATATTCTTATTTTTAATTCAATTAAAAATCATAGAGAGAGAGAGAGAGAGATAATACTGTAAGTATGGGATTTTTGTATGTTTATTTATTGAAATGAAGTTCTTGAAGATCATTCTCTTCTTGTTCCTTTTTTTAGCTGGGTTGAGCTTATACCAGGGACAACCAGTTTATTGGATGGAAGAAGAACAAACAACTGATAGTAGGATTGTAACGTGCTACCCCACATTTACCCAATTTCACAACCCTGTCTGGGTAAACATGAGACGAGTGTCACTATGACATGACCCAACCTCCAATTTCTAGATAAGGAAGTGGGGCCTACAAATTGAAACCTTAATGACCTTCCTCAGGGGCCATAGACCACCGAGGAGCTAAACAACCACCCCAGGTTACCAATCTCTGAGTTCGAAACTTTTTTCACTAACCTAGACCCATAATTGCACCCTTGACACTACTTCCATGTGGTTATGAGGCTATAACTGCACTCACAGGCTTGCCTCCATGTGGTTATGGCCCAACAGCTCTAGTTTTGTGTTTGCGGTTTTAGGATCTGAGCCAATTTTTAAGCTAGTCTCCAAACCACTGCCCAAAACTACCTGTAAATTTTCAGAAGCATAAAGAAGATGCTACCAATGCCAATTATTCATAACTTGAACAAGAATTTGACCTAGCCATGCCTATCCAAGACAGACATTATGTCAAACATATGACAAACATAGACATTACATGCCATGAATGCATATCTGATCTTAAATCTTTGAACTTCATTTTGAAATCACTGATAAGGTCTAATTCCCTCTCTAGTAACTACAAAAACACTCTTTAGCCCATGCATTAATCAACCATTCATTAACTTATCAAAGCATAACAAGAGCCATAGCGATAGCACATCATAAACCATGCTTATAACTAGCATATAACTAGAATATTAACCATGACCAAACAACCATCAAATCATCATAATAACAAGTACAACTGGTCATAGAGTACGATAGAAGAATAGCTCTTATTAGCATATGAAAAATCCAACCAAGCCAAGGACCTCCATGTACCACCTGACCATAGATTGAGTTGAACCAAATATTTCTTTCAGCCAATCACCCATGTGCCATATTCCAAGCATGAATGTGTGATATCATGGGATAATCCAAGACATAATGAACCAAGGGAATCTAGAGGTTAAACCACCTCCACCCTCAAACTACCATGATCTCATCAAAACTAGTCAAGAGATCACAAAACCAAAACAAGCATGGATGTCTTAGAATTTCTTCACCATACCTTAAGGAAATTTCCTGTCTCCACCCACCTGTCGAGGGATTCCCGTAAAAAACCATCTCCACCCCCGACCCTTGGGAATTTTCCTGAGACCACCTCACCTGGTTCCAAAACCTTCCGACAATCCAAAGCTCAACCAAGAAACGAATCACATTACATCATGGTTGTAACGCACCTTCCCTCACATCGACTCACTGTTACATCCCTATAATACTAGTGTATCCCCTTATTGTTATTGTTAGTGTAGCCCCCTTATTATTAATTTTGTGCCCATGTAGTCTCCATATTTTTATTATTGTGCCCCATAAAAGCCCACTATTATTATTCGTGTGCCCTTACATTGTTGTTGTTATGTTGGCTAGGATTATATTGTGACCCCTTGGACCGCTATATATATAAAGGAGGTTTTGTCATTTGTATCATCCAAGAATTGTTCATTTATGTAATGTGAAAGAGGTTTCCCCCTCAAAGAGGTTGATTTCTAAGTTTTTTATCTCTCTTTTCTTCTATTTTGTGAGCTGGTTTCATAAAATTTGGTATCAGAGCTTTGGATTATAGGGTTTCGTTGCTGCAAACAGTTCATCGTGGAATTTTCACTGGAACTTTGTTTCTAAGAAGTTTCAGAAGCTACAAAAAAAAACCATTTGAGCCGAAATCTTGAGGAACATCGTGTAAAAAATTTCAGATCTTGGTTTGCTATATTTTCGGAGATATGATCTGAGGGAGTTAGGGTTTTTGCATGCTCCAGAATTTCATCTCAAACATGTGGCCGAGGGAAAATCGCCATAAATTTTGTTTCAGACATTGGATTGGAATTCTGTAAAAAGTGGCCAAAACTGTACGAACTTTCGCTTCTATTGTATCGATATGAGAGTTGAAGGATGAAACAATGATATGTGGAACGTCATACAAGTTTGCTCTATTGAACCAGTCCATAATTAGGTCATTGTGGGAGATTGCACATAACTTTGTCTCGAAGAATCCAAATCAAATATGACCTATGGCATTGGAAATAAGACTCGGAGGGATACTATAGGAGCAAAGCTCAAATATTAGGGATCTGAAATTGCCAAGATACATCAGTATCAATATCAACCTTCTCAAAATCAAGAAAAACGTGTGTATTTTTTTTTTAATTGCATACTTTTGTTTGAAAAATCAGTTTGAAGTGATTCCAAGGGCATATTGAAGCATAGATAGTAGTGTTAGGATCTATAATGTCTCCCAAAAATAATTCCACACCCGTTAAGCCCTAAAAAATCTCTACTATGATGCATGATCTAGGTGGATATTGGTGGCCACCCGCCTATTCCACTTGGGGCCCCACCATTGTTTCTTTCAGTTTTTCAGTTTCCTTAATTGTAGCACAATTTACTATTTTTAGCATTTTTTTGGATCCTGAACTTTGAGAGCCTTTTTGAGGCCCTAAACAATGTTTTTTTGGGAAAACCGAGAGCAACATGGAAGTTCCTTTGATATTTCTCACATCAAAATTTGTATTCCTCGGATAGATCTTTCTAACAAGTTATGGTGTGCGTCAAACAGAGATCGTATGGCAAAGTTACATCCCTCGGAAGTTGATGCACCAATTTTCCCAAACGAGGCCCATAGTTTTAGCGGTTCATCTCCCAGGGTTAGGTTTTTGGATGTTTAGGCTTTTCTATTGTTTCTAAATCATAAATAGGCCCTCGAGCCTGATTGTAACACAATTCAGAGGCCTATAGTCACCACATCTCTTCTCAGAGATAAGCTACCAGTGCCCTAGCTAGTTTTTTTTCCATTATGTCTGTAAAGAAATTTCAATTCTTTGATATTAATGAGATGAAGTGCTATTTCCGTTGCATCTTTGTATTTATGGTTATATATGTATTATGTTGTGTTCCTACACAAATCTGAATCAGTGGTATCAGAGCAGTCTTCTCTTTCTCTATACTTCTTTGCATGTCCCCAACGAGGTCGAGGTATAAGGAGTTAGGGCTCGATCTGGTTGAACCTTTGCAAGATTAACCTTGAAAACCCCAACGACTGCCCATGGGGGACGAAAATAAATATGAAAGAGCAGGAGATCCTATCAAAATATTGTTTGAGGAGGCCCTCAAAAAACGCGATGATGGATAACTTTTCCTAGATCCTTCAACGACTGCCCATTGACAGCACACCTGCATCCAACAGCCACTCTGGAGGTGGGACTCCTTATAAGGTACAAGTAAACTTTGACATTCCCATATTTGAGGGAAAAATAGATGCAAACGTCATAGATATATGGTTGAATCTATTAGAAGGATATTTCTCGGTTCATGACTTTTCCGACTGGGAGAAGTTTATTTTTGCACTCCTCAAAGCTACCCCCCATGTGAAAGACTGGTGGGAAACCTACTATGAGAAAAAGGACAAAAGGGAATCCTCTCCATTCTTGGTCATACCCACTTGGAATTCTTTCTAATACACCATAAAGGAACAATATTATCCTATGGGGAGCTATGAGGACAAGTACATACAATGGAATACGCTGCAGTAGTAAAGAGATCAAGATGTGGATGAGCTGACAAATATGTTCCATACCCTATGCACAAAGTTGGGTATCAAAGATTCATAGAAACATTTGGTGTTGAAGTACCATAGTTGTCTGCACAGATACATTCAGGAGGAAATGGAGTTCCTCGACATTTCCTCGCTTGGTACAACATACTATTATGTTGCCAAGATTGAGCAGAAATTCAAACGAAAGAAGCGAGAATTTGGATCTGCGAATCAAAATCAAGGGAAAGATGCCCCCAAAAAAAATAAAAAAAAAATAAAGCCAAGGCATGGTGGCCCAAGAAAACTTGCCAAAACCGCAAGCAAAGAAAAACACCGTGAAGTTGAAGAAGGACACGGCAAAGTGGTGTGAGTTCCATAAGAGCTCCACTCACAACATAAGTGAATGTTTGCAGGGGAAATTTTAGGGGCTAATATTCGCAGGTGGGCTAATTTTCCATGCTTTTTCCCAAAAAAAAATCGCCAATTTCCATTTTTTTTAAATTGATTCGCCTAAATTTTATAGTATAAAATTATTTTACCCTAAAAATCGCCACAATTTTTATATACTAATATAAAATTATTAGAAAAACAAATATTTTTACAAAAATAACATCAAAAATTTTACAATTTACATATTGGGGATTACAAAGATTTGCCAAGGTTTCTAAACTTTAAGATAAACGTCCATCCTTAAAATTTTCCCTGAGTGTCGGGCCAAGCAGTCGTTGGTGGCCGAGATGAGGGCATCTGAATCAGATGCATGCTTCGACTCTGAATCAAAACCCAACAAGGGGAATGAAAAAGGGAAGAAAATTAATGATGCGGAGCCCAACGCCATTGTTGCCACTGCGAATATCTAGAAGGAGGAACTGAAATATTGAGAGGAGGAGGAGCGTCTCTTCCACTTCCAGATATGGGTAAACGGTTCCCCACTACAGTTCATTGTCGAAAATGGGAGCCAAAAGAACCTCATTTCAATGAAGGTCATGAAGCGGTTGGGCTTGCCGACCACAACACACCCATAGTCGCACACCATCTGGTGGCTTCACCAAGGACGAGATCTCCATGTCAGCGAGCAGTGTCGTCTTCCCTACAACATCAAGCCCTTCATGGATGAGATATTATGTGACATTGCTCCTCTCGATGTTTTTGATGTATTATTAGGCCAACCATACTTGTGGAAGCGACATGTTGTGTATTGAGTCTCGGCCTCGCGTTGTTATTGTTACTTTAGGAAATAAGTTGTACAATATACCATAGGTACCACCACCCGCCGCTATCTCTTTGGTTACTGCAAAACAATGCAGTGAGCTCATTTCCAAAATTGGGAATTTTTTTTTCCTAATGATCCACCCCCAGGACAAGAAGAAGATTGTGGCCACGACTTGCAGACAGGGCTCCTCCGCACAACAACAACAAATGGACAAGGTCGTGGAGGAGTACGAGGACATCTTCACCTCACTTGTAAGGGTGCCTCTACCCTGTTAGGTCAAGCACCCCATTGATCTGACCCCAGGCTTGTCACTGCCCAAAGGACCAATATATCGACACTTTGTTTTGGAGAACAATGAAATCAAGAGGAAGATTCAGGATTTTCTGCAGAAAGGTCACATTCGGCTGAGTTCATCGCCCTATGGGAGCTTGATCATGTTGGTATAGAAGAAGGATGGGGCTTGGAGACTCTGTATTGACTATTGGGCGTTGAACAAGATCATTGTACGGAATAGTTACTTGATGCCACGAATTTATGACCTTCTGGACCAACTCAAAGGGGCGAAATATTTCAACAAGATGGACTTGAAGTCTAGGTATCACCAGGTACCAATCGAACCCTCTGATGTGTGGAAGACTTCCTTCAAAGCCAAGGAGGGTCTATTCGAATGCCTGGTCATCCCTTTCGGGTTGACGAATGCTCCCACAACCTTCATGAGGTTGATGGAAGACATCTTGTGTCCATTCACCAACTCATTTGTAGTGGTATACTTGGATGACATTCTTATCTTCAGCCAGACTTGGGAAGAGCACCTCCACCACATCCGAGAAGTCCTCCAAACACTGCGGAAACACAAGTTGTGTGTGAATTTGGAGAAGTGCACTTTTGGCATGACCCAGGTTCAATATCTGGGATACATTATTGATGAAAGGGGGGTGCATGTGGATCCAGCCAAGATCCAAGTCATTCGGGATTGGCCAGCCCCAACCACTATAACAGAGCTTCGCAGCTTTCTGGGACTTGCTAATTTCTACCGTAGATTCGTGTTGGGATTCTCTCATATCACTTGGCCCTTGAGTCAAGTATGCAAGGTAGGAGCGAAAGAAAAATTATTTTGGTCAGAATCTCAACATGAGGTGTTCATAGAATTGAAACATTGCCTCTGTTCTACCCCAGTGCTCACATTACCAGACTTGAAACAACCATTTGAGATCGATACAGATGCCTCTGAATATGCTATTGGGGTAGTTCTTACTCAACATGGGCATCCAGTGGCATATCATAGTGAGAAATTTTCCGACACAGCTCAAAAGTATCCCACTTATGACAAATAAATGTATTCCATTATGCAGGATTGTTGACAATGGAAGCATTACATTTTGAGGAAGGAAACAATCATCCACATAGACCACTGACCCCTTCAGTTCATACAGACACGAGGGAAGTTGCAGAACTATCACCATAAGAAGTGGTCCACATATCTGCAAAAGTTTCATTTGAACATAAATTATAAGAAGAGAAGCACCAATAAGGTTACAAACTACCTCGGTCGACCACCGATCATGGTGCTAACCAACATGCTCAACTCTTGTGGTAACGAGACTTCTGGCAGGCCACTTCTCTACAAAAGTGATCCAGAATTCAACCACACATACCCAATGCTCTTGGAGGGTAGGAAAGTTCTAAATTTTCACCTCCAGGATGCACTACTATGTCACCAGGGACACCTTTATGTTCCTTCAGCGAGAACCATCAAGATGATTTGGGAGTGCACTACACTAATGGAGTCATAGCATTACGAGGTTGAAAAGCAGGTTGCGTCTTGCGAAGTATTTCTATTGACCGAAACTTCGAAAGGATGTCGAGAAGCGCATTAGATCGTATATTTCTTGTGCCATTGCCAAACCAACCATCAAGAAGCAAGGCCTATATACTCCGCTACCTACCCCTGGTTGACCTTGGGAATCCATCTCCATGGATTACATGTCGGGCCTGCCTTCTACTAAGAAGGGAAATGACTGTGCTTTCGTGGTCGTCGACAAATTATCAAAGATGGCCATCATGGTAGCCTATAAGAAGAATATCACAGCAGAAGGCACTGCTAAACTATTCTTTGAACGAGTGTGGGTGCACTTTTGGATCCCATAGTCTATCATCTTAGATCGGGACAACAGGTTCCTTAGCTCATTTTGGTCCCCAAACTGATGGCCAGATCGAGGTCGTCAACAAGATGATTATACAAATTTAGTGCATATACAATTCAAAGCATCCACACATATGGGATGAGAGTATTCGCTATGTAAAACATAGCTATAACCCGGTTCTCCACAACTCAACTAGCCACATCCCCTTTAAGGTGGGCTTGGGACTCTAGCCACTATGTCCCATTGACGTAGCCATGCCATTTGCAGCTATTGAGGCTGATTCAGCTCATGTCTAGTTTGAAGTTGAAAAAGCAAACAAATTCATTTAGCACATTCAACACATCTGCCTATAGGTTCATGACATATTGGATAGAGCCAATGCTAAGTACAAGAAACGACATGATCAACATCGGGTGCCACACAACTTCCACGTGGGTGCCAAAGTGTGGCTACATTTGCAAAAGGGGTGCCTCACCGGACCTCACCACAAGCTTCTTCTACTCTGATATGGGTCATACACAATCACTAAAGCTGTATGGACCAATGTCTTCGAGCTCAATATTCCACCATTGCTTGGTCTGCACCCAGTATTCAATGTGGATCATCTTCGCCCCTACTTCCCACCTCTACTGGACACCTCCAACATTGCAGAACAACTCACACCAATAGAGTTAAACCCGGACTGCATGGAACACGCCACCACATATTGTATCATGGACGTGCAAAGAAATAACACTCGCCAACAGAAGATCCAACTGTATTAGGTTGTCAAAGCTAGCCAACTCTTATACCAAGGTAAGTGGTTCACCAAGGACTGTTACCAGGATTAATCCCTCTTGCAGACAAGAGCGATCTCCCTAGTACTCTAACGAGTAACTAGAAACAAAGATCCATTTGAATACCTCTTTCTCTAGATTATTTGTATTTTAAGATCATTATAACAGTAAAGTAGAGAGGACATGCTCCTACCTTAAAATCCAAACGTGTGATGTAGCCCTTTATCTATCGCTCTAAAGTTGTTCTCCAATGACGAGTAGAACTTGAAATCAAATACAAGACAAATAATCAAAGCATATGCAATATATAATAATCAAAAAGTACTAATCCAACTTATTGATCAAGTAATATAACTATTTACATCATTCTCATCAATTAAGAAACAAGACAATGAGAAAAAGAGATCCATATGTATTATCATAAATTAGAAAGAGAAATATTACAATCGGATGCCTTGATGTTGTATAGATTTCTCCCAGGGTCTGAGCAATATTTCTCCTTTAGTCTGATAAGAATTCCTCTCTAGAATGACCAATATGAATTCATAGGCACAAAGGTGTGATATTTAGTGTGTCAACAAAAACTCACTAGTATAGAAAGTATGCACTCTATGAACTCTCTTGAGCTTAGAAACTATATAGTCTCTAATATCTACCATTTACAATCTACCATTGAAACTTGAGCTCAATTTATAGAGATATTGAAGTAGTTTCAGTTCCATAAAGAAAGGGATAGACTCCTCCCATGAAGGGATTTGAGTTCCTTGGACCAAGGGATAACTCCATGAGTGGAGGGATAAAGCTTCGAACTGGCATGACTCTATAGGCTTCTAGTTGGGAGAATATTCAACCAACTAGGCTTCTAGAAGTTACTTTTTCTTTTTACTTGGTTTTCACGAGGGTGCGCAGGTTTTAGTGGTGAACAAAGTGGTGACCGTCGTGGCTAATGGAAGGATCATTAGTGCATGCATAGGGAAATGATAGTAAAACCGTGCAAGAAAATTTTTAAGGGTTTTACAAAGCTTTTCTCCAATTTCCAAGACTTGATTAAGGAACATAAGTGTTTTTTACCTTTAAGGGAACATGATATAGATGGTGATAGACCCATATGAACAGTCAAATTTCATTGTGACAAAATGACGTATAACAGATTCCCCCCTAAAGTGCGAACTCTAAGAATTTTTCTGAAGAGTGAAGTGATTTATCATTCTGAGGATTGGATTGGAGACACCAATCAAAAACCTGTAAAAACATTCAAAGAAAATATATATCATTGCTGAGGTAGGAATTCCCATACTCAGATCAAAACTAACTAAATGTTCTGGTACATATATTATTTTAGTATTACATCAAAAGTATATACATTATGGGCGAAATCATCTGTCATAAGTAGTCTGCTACATCATGAGTAATAAAACTCCTCGCAACCTTGATGGTGGAAACTAGATCCAAGGTCTTGATTTACGCTTCTCGAACTAGTATGAATCTATCCATGTGATTGACTGTGTCAGAGTCGAACATGGAAGAAACCACTTGATTACCGATTAATGATGAGAACTGTTAACAAGTGTGAGAGAAACCATCAATAATGATAATGTCCCTCAAAGTACTTCAGTACAATCTATGAAGCGTGAATGAATGATTTGTATTCAAACACTCATAGAATCATTCGATTGAAGGTCAATGATGAATACCTATCATCGAAGGTGAGAAAACTTGTAGAGATTTGCTGAATAATGATTAATTATCCACCGAGACTATCTTGATCACATACAATTCGAATTCATATGCAACACATAATCTCTTCCACTCAGATCATCAAACATGCGGAAATAAAACAAGCGATAACACATCAAATCATCATACACATTAATACGCATATGGGGAAAGCTGATAGCTGAAAACCCCGCAGCTATTGTGTATATTATAATGGAGAAATCAGGTAACAAACTCAGTACAATACTCCTCACAAGTACTCAGTACTTTCTCATGAAGTTACACACAAACTAGCTCAGTTTTGAACAGGTTACTGGTTCAAAACTCACCGCCAATTGCCTTGCCTCTATTGCACAATCATGGCCTATCTATATAGAGATCCAAGGTTTGAATCTCCTTATTTGGATGCCAATACAATCATCATGGGAATTTCCTCCATATATGCAAACTTACGTATGAATCACAATGCCATCATAGCTTAACTCAATTTCTTTTCATCTACCCCTTTTCATCGTCTCCACTCAACCAGATCACAATTTAGTAAATGATGTGTTCTTGAGCGAATAATGAGTTGGCTTTTTTAATTAAATTAATCAAACAATATTTAATTCACTCCACTCATAACTAATTGATTAGCTAGTTAAACTAATCTCAACTAGTTCAACTAAAATAAACAGAACACAACTCCACTAGCTGTCTCATTAACTCCACCAAAATTCTGCCACTGAAGTCCTAACTGAAGTCAACCATGCATGATGCCATCAAACCCTTGGGAATAGTGTAATTCCTTTGTCAGATGCATGAGCCACTTCCAAGGCTCGAACTGAAGTGCTCCAAGAGAGTAAACTGAAGTTTATAGTCCAAATATTATTAAGGGTAAATAATATTTGACTTCCCTATTTTAAGGAGAGGTAGTCTAAAAATAGACTTCGACCTATTGGTCCAAAAAATAGAGTCCCATATATTTTTACCAACATGACCAATGCTCCAAGAATAACATACTGCAATCCCCGGACCATGCTCCATATGTCTAAAAATAGACATAGTCTAAAAATAGATTTTGCGCCAGAATTTGCCTGCGGGCCCATTTAGTGAAGGCAACTTCATTTCACTAAGCTCCATCATCTTGCTGCATTTTCAACAAACCTCCCTACGACACGAAACCATTAGATCAAGTTTTGAAGAATTTTTTTGCAAGGAATGACTCAAGGATGGTCAATGCGAATGGAGACAAATATTTGTAATGAATGGTTTATTGAACTTTCTCTTGAATACATAACGACACTGTAAATGGCTTGGCAGCATTTGACCTAAATATAATACCCAAAAACTGGCTGAAGGCTTTCAATGTGGTTTGATTAACTGTTAGACAAATGATTTCCCAACCCAGGTACAAGTGTGACAAAGTGTCATGTTCAAGAGTGACATGCTTCTTTCTAAAACAAGGACGACAAATGGATTTTTTTTCTCTCTTTTCCCCCCACCATTACTGACAAGTACCTCTTTATTCTTTTCAAGCTTGAGGAGGATAAAATTTTCTTGTTGTGTAAGATCATTCTTTAGACAAGTCCATCTTAGTATTAAAATTAAACCCTAAGAAGGAGTGGTTCCGTCCTGTTGTAATCGACGGGTCCTTTACTGTTAGTTTTAATGAGTCCAGTATAGGAATAACTCGACATTTTTCAGTTTTAGGGAGTCAGAAGAAAAACATAAGTAAACTCCATGGTTGTTCTTTTTTTTAAATTTAGTCCCTTAAGCCCGAAAAATGATAAAATAATGCAGGAGAGAACTCTATTGACCATAATCAGTCAATGTATACCTTTTTCGTAATTAGTCCAATTCAGTCTGGAAAAGGGGTAAACTTATACTGAATGGACGACTGTTCATTTGCTTTAATGAGTTCGAATAGTCAAGTACTCAGCGATCTTTTCATGTTTCGCGAGTCTGAAAAGGGCTTAAAAGAGGACTCCAGGGTTTCTCTTTTTCATATTTTTATAGAACCTGAAAAAGTGATAAAAGTGTACTTGATGTCAAAATAATTTTTTTCAAAAAAATCCTATATCCTGTACAAAAGCTCGAACAATTACAAATATCTACTCTTCAAAAAGTAAAAATATTTTGATATGAATTTTTCAAAATAAAAATAAATAAAATAATATTATTTTATTCATTTAAAACTACAAAAAGGAGTTAAAACAAGTCATTTTCACCTTTTTCTTTTCAGAACAAAGCAGAGAGAGCTTTTGTCCAAAAACTTTCGGAGCTTATATTAGAAGAACTGACCAACCATTTTGAGGACCATCTAAAAAATGTAATCCACATCATCATTGTCTTCGTTTTCATCCATTTCATTTCTTATTTTAAGCTTTCATGGAATTTTTTAGAAGGAAATTATGTTTTAAAATTTTCCCTCGAGGGTGTGTGGGTTCTCTATGCGAAAACCACGCACCCCGATGATTTTTTAAAAGAAAAATAGTCGGGCCACCGCAGGTTCTGTATATGACGCGTGCGCAAAAACACACTGTGTAAATGCAGAACCTACGCAAGCACCGTGGGTTTTCTAAAAACTTAATTCTCTCCATAAAAAAATGGCTTAAACTTCCCCCAATTGATTTTTAATGTTTAATTTGTTGATTTGTGGGTCTTTAATCATGTTTGAATGGCAGGAACACGAGCATGAACTCGTGGACAATGAAGCCATAAATGATCTGAAAACTATGTGTGCATTAAATAATTTTGGCTTATACAAGTTCTGGGTGATTGAGGGCATGAAAGCACAGGTTGCGCTGCTGACCTGGCTTGTGAATGCATGGAATATGCAAGATAAATGTTTCATAATCAGAGACCATTAGCTTGTGATTGAGCCGGAGGACATATAATTCCTCACTGGATTGCCTCATAGAGGGAGAAACATTTCCTTATTTGGGACTAGAATAGGAGGTCTTTCCACTGCTACTTACAAGGCTCAGTATTGTAGGGAAAATTCAAAGCTAAAGGACGGTCGGATAGACATAAAAAATATTGTGCGATTGGATCTCAAAATCATAGCATTCATGATTATTAGATTATGCGGGAGTGGAGCTCCTCATGTGGATACCAAAGCACAGATGCAAACTGCGGTTCAGTGTTTCAGAGGAATAATATTCAACTGGAGTGAAGGAGTGTTGGAAAATATGAAGGGCCAACTCACTAGAGCTAAAAATGGGAAGTTGAAAAACTTGGGGTATGGTGCCATTATTATCTCTTTTGCTTTAGAGAGGATCCCACTCCTTGTGCCTCAACGATCTCTGGTGGATCCTAAAAGTCCTCAAGAACCTTGTATGGTGTGATGGGTAGCATTGATGGCTCGCCATGGTGGCGAAGGTGATGTAGTGGTTCGTTTTACTCCGCATTATTTCTCATGGCTTAGGAATCAGATCTTCACGATTGAAGATTTTCCTTATGAAGGGATGGATTATTGAGGTGATCCTGAAACATATCTGCCATTAGGGGTACAGTGGGATGAGACAGGTTAGTGAATCATTTTGAAGTTTTTATCTAATTTTTATTTGATTTTTTATCGTCCAATACTGACAAAAGATTTTAAATGAAGATGTCGGTCTGACATGACCAGCAACGCTTCGTCACTTCGACAAGCGAGAGGCACAACCCATAGCAGCCCCACAGGATGATGCAACCATGATTCTGGAAGAGCTGGAGCACAACCTTGAGAGGTTTAGTATTGATATTCTCTAGACAAGAACAGATGATATACCTCTCAGGCTCCAGAGACATGTGACTGGAGTCCCAGGTCGACTAAGGAGATTTCGACGCAAGGTGGCACGTGCCATAGTTTTCTATCATGATCATCATCATGGATAGTTGATGGTAAATGTAGATTGAAATTTTGTTTTTTGTATCATTATCTTTTAGATCATAAGGTGTTTGAACCTATGATCACAGACGATGTAATATTTTTTGACACAAACTTATTTATCCTAATGATATTACTACCTTCGTTATCTGAGTATCTTGTTCAACATGGATTGAATGTCATTTTGTTTTACTTTTTTTAATGTTGCAGATGTCTATTTAAAACTCAATTAGCTAATGAATCAGCCAATGTGTTTAAATTTCTTGAAATGTGTTGATATTCGATATAATCAAATTGTCTTTCGAAGAGATGAACCTTCAAAAATAATCTTAACAAAAATGGATTTATAATAGCATAAAATCTATTTAAATGCAATACAATGAGTTGTGAATCTAACCTAATGATCAAACGTCGAATACCAAATGTAATGGCATCAGATAGTAACTCAATGACTACACTATATTCTGCAATATTGTTCGTTGTTTGACCAAGGAATATCCCATGAATAGATACTAACTCACCGGTGGGTGAATAGATCACCCAAGCCGCGAAAGAGATGTTTTGTGTACCACGACAGGAACTGCCAGCGAAACCAATGTAAGTTTGAAGGGATGTCAACATCTGCAATATCAAGAGTAATCAAGATAAGCAGTGAAAGTAGTAACAACAAAAATAACTAATCCTAGGCACACTTGTCTAATCTAAGGCACACTATTCTAAAATGTAACTAATGTACAAGGGAGATCTTCACATGAAAATTCATGCATAATATCTCTTGAGATAAATACCATTTCTGGGTTTATCTAAAGAGAAACCGTCATAATCAATATGCCACGTCGGTTCGAATTTACCAACACCTAGCTTGTCGTTAGCTTGATCATATATTAAAACTAAGTCACCTTCTGAATGAATGTGGAGGTTAACACTTTGATCATACTGAGTTTTAACATGTTTCTTCTGAGCTTCAACAACTAATGCAGTGGTGTGACGAGTCTCATCTAATTGTGCTAGGTATAGAAAGTGTTTCTCCTCTTCAAAGGTAGATGGTAAAAAATCAATGGCTAATTTGAGTGACGGTATTTCACATTCAATGGGTAACGCAGCTTCTAAACCATAAACAAGTTGAAAAGGAGTGAACCATGTAGCAGTTTTTGCAGAGGTACGGTATGCCCATAATGCCGAAAAAAACATGGTATGCCAATTTGATTTATGAGTTTCGATAATCCATTTAATAATGGTGTTAAAACCTGGTTGATGGCCTCAACTTGACCATTAGTCTGTGGGTAATATGGTGTAGAATTATCATGGCATAGGCCAAGTTGATCAGAAATTTTGGTCATCATAATATTTCAAAAATGGCTCCCATGGTCCTTAATGATAGCTTGAGCGACACCGAACTGAGCAATCACATGATTGAATATGAAAGTAGCTGCAATTTTTCCATCAACTGCGAATGTAGGCATTTCCTTGGCCCATTTCTTAAAGTAATCTACGACGATAATAATATACCCATGCCCCCCAGCCAAGTGAGGGTTACATGTAATGAAATCGACGCCCCATTTGGCGAAAGGAACAACAACAACAATTGTGTGAAGAGGAGTTGGAGGTGCACGCATATTTCTATAAAAAATCTGGCAATTGTGGCATTTTCGAACCACGATAATACAATATTTGAATAAAGACGGACAAAAATAACCATCGCACAATAATTTTTGGGTTGTGGCAAACCCAGGCATATGACCACCAGTACCACATGCTCCAGAGTGGAAATCATTCAAAACCCTTTCAACCTCTTCATGAGTTATACATTGTTGAAACATAGAATTGGCACCCCAACGATAAAGAGTGTCACCAACAATATTGTATTGGTGGGATTGGTATCAGATTCTTTGTCGATCTAATCGTGAAAGCTATGGGAAAAATATTTGGGTCTGAAGATATATACTGATATCTCCATACCAAGGATCTAAAGTATTGATTAGAAAAATAGATTCATCCGCGATAGGATTCTTTGCCACCATTTCAGACTCAATATTGGGAAATTCACACATAAGTTCGGCAAACACTAGTGATTTCTTTAACTTGGATTTATCGAAATCCAAATCAAACTCTTGTAGGATAATGATCCATTTGGAATATTTTCCCTCGATCAATTGTTTTCTCAATATGTACATCATCGTATTGCAATTAGATATCATTGTGGTTTTGCGTAATAATATGTAATGGCGAAATCGTTGGACAGCTTGAATTGCTACCAAGGCCAATTTCTCCACATGTGAATACTTGATTTCCGTCGGGTTGAGATTCCAACTTAGGTAATATATCACATGTTCATTGTTAGATTCATCCTCCTAAACCAAAACCATTCCAATTATGGAATTATATGCATCTAAGTATAAAAATTAATCCTGGTGGTAATTGGGTAGATGTAATAACGGTGCATGGGTCAATGCGTTTTTAAGTGTATCAAAAGATTTATCGATAATCTCGTCTCAAATGAATGGAACATCTTGTTTCAACAACCGGGTAATCTTTAACTCTACATATTTCGGGATAAACCTATGAAAAAGTTTTCTTTCCATTGCAAAATTTGGAGTTGGCGAAGAGTGGAAGGAGGAGGTAAGTTTATGATAGCCTCAACCTTCGATGGTTCGATGCGAATGCCTTATTTCGAAACGACGAATCCAAGTAAACGTCCTGATTGTACACAAAAAACACATTTGTGTGGGTTCAAATGTATTTTGTAATGCCTACATCTCATTAATATAGCATGTAGGTGCATCGGATGATCTTCTCTGCGTAAAGAATGAGCAGGTAAGTCATCTAGGTAAGGTTGTACAATATGTTTGATATCGTGAAACGCATAAGACATAGCTCTTTTAAAAGTTGCACCAGCATTTTTCAGTCCAAAAGGTAATTTACAATATGCAAACATGCCCCAAGGACATATAAATGTTGTTTTAGGTTGATCGACAAGGAGCATGTTGATTTGATTGTAACGAGAAAAACCATTCATAAATGAGAATATTTTGTTTCCAGCACAATCATCAAAAATTTGATCAATATAGGGTGTAGGATAGTTGTCTTTGGGACAAGCCTTGTTAATATCCTGATAATCGATACATAATCTGATAGTCCCTTATTTTTTCGTCACGGGAACTATGTTAGATACCCAATCCATCAAAGGAATAGGATAAATAAATCCTTCACGTAATAGTTTTTCAACTTCAGCTTTGATTGTTGCAGCTTCCCATGGATTTATGGGATGTAATCTCTGTCTAATATGCTTAGCATCCAGGTATGTCTTGATTTCATTAATTACAATCTTAGGATCGATACCTGGTATTTCTTTATAAGACCAAGAAAAAATGTCTCATAATTCTTGAAATAGGGCTTTGTAAGTTCTAATATCTTCAATCGAACAAGAAGCACCTATATGAGTGTTTTCAATAATTCCAGTCTTAATTGATATGTCAATAGGAATAGTTCTAGAAAATTTCCCAAATTTGTCTTAGAATCCAAATGTGTGATTGATGTGGGATTCTGAGGTTCCTTGACATAATCAATTGTAAATATAGATGAAAAATCATTTTCAGGTTTATCAAGATCAGGAAAAAATAATATAGATGATGTAGATCATCCCATGGAAATTCATTCGATGATAGGATTTCTCAAATGCTTTCATCAGTTACAAGTACATGTTGAAGGGATCCGAAAATGATGTCAAAGTTGAGCTTGATATAGAGGATGATTCTTCTCTGACCACATTCACTTGATCAATATAAGTTGATGGGGTGTTAGAATACAATTGTACTACTACATATGCTGATTCTAAATAACTTAAAGGCATCTCTCCAATATAAGAGTCCAATCCCGAGTCTAAAGGCACAGTCCATGTGTCATCAAATGAAATTGTGCTTGATGTGATCATATTGATATTGGTAATTGTTCGCGGAATGTTGGGAGAGGGCATAACGAAAGTTCCCATGAGAGCGGAATCATTCATTAGTCCTACACCAACATCTTCGTATGGGATAACCTATTTTCTGACATGCTGGATGTTATCTGTAGAATTAGAGTTTGAAGAAAAGTGTGACAACTGATCGATGTTAACAATGTTTCCTTTGTAAGGAAACATTATTATTCGAAATACTGATGAAACAACAATAGTCATTGTGTAAGACCAACATAGACCCAGAAGAAGGTTGTAATCAAGAGGGGCATCAACAACTTCCACCTCTAGGTTTACAGTTTTTCCTTCTACTTCTATAGGTAGATCCTAGAGTATTCCATATGGATGAAAACCTCTTCCGTCAAAGGCTTTAAGGATAGTCGATGATTGGTTGAGTGTGGGAGAACCAAGGGATTTCCAACAGTTTAAATGCATTATACACAAATATTCTCCCTCATCAATTACAATATGAAAAAAGCATCTTGATTTGACTAATACTGGAATCTGAAAAGCCATTTGATGTGGGATTCTAGGTACAAAATTTTCGTGTAATATTCCAAAATTAGCTTGCAGCTAATTGGAATATTGAATTTTGTTTTTACCACCTAGGAGCTGAATAAATGGGTAAGGAGGCCCATGCATATTAAAAATATGAATAAAATCCCTCATAGTATGAAAAGGGATCATTAGAGGAGCTGGATTTCACACCCTCATGTGTGAAAAGGGACTTTTGCATATGGACAAGGTCAAGTTTGACCAAGTCAACAATGCTGTGATAGGAGGTGGAGATCACTTTGAGAGGCAGCACAGTGTGAATGGGAGGAAGATTCCTTGGTGGAGGAAACCATAATGAGTGGGACCCATGGTGGAAGGGCTTCCACTTGTTTAAAAGGAGGGCAAGGCAGCTATTGTTATTCATGTTATGGATTATTGATTTTATGGTCTGGTTAGACTATTGTGCATTCTCTTGCTGTTTAGCAGAGTTGCTGTGCTGCTTAGCACAAGGAATTCCTGTTTAGGAATTCCTTTTCCTACCTTGAGAGGCCTCTTAGAGGAGTATTGTACTTCATTCCTCCACATTCAGGCTTGAGGCCAAGCTACCTCCTTCAGCTACAACGTAGTTTCTGTTGAGAGCTGGGTTGTGTTGCAGTGGAGGGTTGACAACACCACTTTCAGAGCTTGTTTTTCAAAGGAGAAAGCTTTATTTCCTTTGGGACACCAGTGAGGAAGATTTTGGAGCTTATTACAAACCTTGGAACTTGGCCAACATATTTCCTTTCTCCTATAGAGCAGTCCCTCTCCTTGACTGTGTTATTTTCAGTGTGCAATTGCAGTAAGGGTCTGCAGGATTGTTGGAGGGTGAGATCTTCAGTGTTAGGATCAGCCTTTCACTTGGAAGATCCATTGGAGGAGGTCTACTTATTCAGCATATGCATCATATTCAACCATCTCCATCCAGTTCTTGAGTTGTAGCTACTACTCAGTCTTAGGACTGCAACTCCGACATTTTTTACATTTTGCATATTTCAGGAAATACTTCGGGGATTATCTTGGAATTGTGTTTGGGAGCTTAGATCTTCACTCCCAACATTTTATGAGCTCTATATTTCCATATTTGTGTATTGAAACTTCCCAGTAGCAGTTCCTCTAATAAAACTACGCTGTCATAGCCTTGGGCATTTTCTGTGTAGCAGTGATCTTCATTTTTCCATGTACATGTTTCTTGAGGCTTGTATTGCCAAGCTTGAGTGATTTTTTCCTCAAGATATTGTATGAATTTGCTGCTATGATCTTAATTTGATGGCTATTTGGATCTTCTCACATCCTATGTATTGATGTATCACTGCTCTTTCATTATTGTGTTCATGTATTGCTATATCTCCAATTTTGGGATATCATAAGATATTCCCAGTATTGTTGATTTTCCCTATTTTGGGATATTACAGTGGTATCAGAGCATAATATTGGCTCATCTTGTGGATCTCAGCCAATATGCTAACTAGAATATAAGAAGAAGAAAATATGAACAAAAATAAGACTCCATTCTTTGGAGGAAGAAAGGAGGAGAAACTTCCAAAGTTTCTGTCTCAAACTTTGCAGAGCATTCATGAAAATCTTAAGAAGATGAGGAAGGAGATGTGTAGAGAATCTCCAAGAGGGTTTGAATCTAAAACAAATTTTATATTTTCACATAATGAGTGTGAGCATGCAACCACACACTATGATGCATAGCGCAGTCATATGCCCAAATTTTCCATGAGAGAGATGGAAGAAGAAGGAATGACTAGGAGGGAAACTCTTAGTGATTTTTTGTAAGAGTATGAATCTCAAACTCAGAAGTTTAGAGATCATATCACTTTTCCAGAGTTTTGCAAGATTAAGGTGAAGAGAAGCAAGCGGCATGATATGGATAGATTTATTCTATCTACTTTTGATGGTTCACCTACATGTTCAGCTAGAGCTTGGGTGGAGGAGCTAGATTCCTATTTTCAACAACATCACATTTCTAAAGATGAATCCAAAAGTTGCAGCGCTGCATTTTGGAGGTAAGGCCTATGGATGGTGGATATTTGAGTCTTTTCCTTGAAAAATGCAAATACTGCTTCTTATGCAAGGTTTATTAAGACATTGGTGGAAAGGTTTGATGGAAAACTTTTTGCAACACATGTGGTGAAGTTAAACAAACATAAACAAACAAAAACCTTGCATGTGATGGAGGAAACCATAAACTCATCTCCACTTCAGAAACCCATTGAGGAGGCTGATATCTTTCATCATACCTTGCTAGAGGCAATACCTCTATCTCATATTCTTGAGCAAGAGGGTATGGAGATCCCTTTTTCAAAAGAGGATCAAATGATTGGAAGGTTTCCCATACACATTGATGAGAAAGGGGGCAACATCGCTGTCATGTATAGAGTTTATCTAGCACCTCATGCAGAGGAAGAGGGAGCTCTTGCTCCAACTAGAGGTATTCTTGTATCATTATAAGGAATTCCCCAGGATCTCACATGTGGAGATCAAGGCACAACCCATGATTTACATGTGCCATTGATAGAAGGGTGTGAAACTATGGAGATGGAGGAGATACATAACTCTTTGGAAGAGTTAGCACAACCACCTATTTTCTCTTTGAGGATGATAGTAGACTCATATATGAGCCACTCCATTTTCATGAGCAAGACATATGGTAAGGGTATTGTTTGTTTTCATAATGACTTGTATAATGTATATATGCATCCCTTAACCATATATGTGTAGGACTTTGCTCAAAGGAGGAGCATTCTTCCTTCTAGACTTCATGGTATACTTGAGGTCATAAGAAGCATTGGTGATGGCCACTCCATAGGAGGGCTTGGGGAGGTTGTATCTTTTGCAAAACGTGCTCACTTTGCACCATACACCATACACTTTCTCCAAACTTGTGAGGAGGTTGGGGCAGCAAGCAAGTGGTGGGGAGGCCACCCATCATTTCATTTTTTTGTTACAGTTGAGAGTCAAACTGCGTTGGCTAAATTTGAGGGACCATTTTACTTCTCCCTTACTTCATATGGCAGCTAGTATGATTCTCATTGTAGTTCCTTATGTTGCTGTTGTTCTTATTTTTATTGGGAGCATGATTGGGAGAGTGACACATTGGTTGGATGTGTCCTTTGGGGAAGAGGATTCACACATTATTTGCATTACATGTTCTAATGGGAGCATGAGAGATGATATGGCCACCAAAGAAAAACACTTTTTTCTCTATGGGGTGGGCCATGGGTTTGATTGGATGCCATATGATGGTGATTTAAAACTCATCATATATGGAATAGTTTGGGCCGGCATGATTCATAACGTTGGAGAGGAGATCCTTGGAGATCCAGTCTTCATCTTGCCACTTGAGGGAAACCTTATTGCAGCCCAAGATCAACAAAAAATCTACACTTATCATAAGTGGAGAGAAGGACAATGTGGGGTAGGCTACTTTGTCTACCATATTCAGATTTTCAGTCCACCTACATTGCAGGAGCCAAAGGTGGAAGAGGATTTTCAGGAGTTGCCATGTTGGGAGGTAACTAATTTTGTATGGATGATTGCTTGGGGATGGAGGATTCACATGGGAATGATAGTTCCCAACAATTTTTAGATTCCATTCCTCAAGGGAACCTCTGGACAACACCTTATTTCCTTCTTGAGTACTCTACTTGTTTATGATGATAGCTATTTAGCTAACTTGCATGCTTGGGAGGGGCAATATGGAGATTTATTGATGAGAAAACATCTCATTCTTTGGAGAAGCATATCACATGTGGATGCTACAACAGGAGGAGGGGACACTTCTCATTTCTATCCTTGCAGTTGCTTGAGGACAAGCAAAATTTGGGAGGGGAGGACTATAATATTCCAAAATTAGCTTGCAGCTAATTGGAATATTGAATTTTGTTTTTATCACCTGGGAGTTGAATAAATGGGTAAGGAGGCCCATTCATATTAAAAATATGAATAAAATCCCTCATAGTATGAAAAGGGATCGTCAAAGGAGCTGGATTTCACACCCTCATGTGTGAAAAGGGACTTTTGCATATGGACAAGGTCAAGTTTGACCAAGTCAACAACACTGGGATAGGAGGTGGAGATCACTTTGAGAGGCAGCACAGTGTGAATGGGAGGAATATTCCTTGGTGGAGGAAACCCTAATGAGTGAGACCCATGGTGAGAGGGCTTCCACTTGTTTAAAAGGAGGGCAAGGCAGCTATTTTTATTCATGTTATGGATTATTGATTGTATGGTCTGGTTAGACTATTGTGCATTCTCTTGCTATTCAGCAGAGTTTCTATGCTGCTTAGCACAAGGAATTCCTGTTTAGGAATTCCTTCTCCTACCTTGAGAGGCCTCTTGGAGGAGTATTGTACTTCATTTCTACACATCTAGGCTTGAGGCCAAGCTACCTCCTTCAGCTACAACGCAGTTTCTGTTGAGAGCTGGGTTGTGTTGCAGGGTGTTGCAGTGGAGGGTTGACAACACCACTTCCGGAGCTTGTTTTTCAAAGGAGAAATATTTATTTCCTTTGGGACACTAGTGAGGAAGATTCTGGAGCTTATTGCAGAACTTGACACTTGGCCAACATATTTCCTTTCTCCTACAGCACAATCCCTCTCCTTGACTGCGTTATTTTCAGTGTGCAATTGTAGTAAGGGTCTGCAGGATTGTTGGAGGGTGAGATCTTCAGTGTTAGGATCAGCCTTTCACTTGGAAGAACCATTGGAGGAGGTCTACTTATTCAACTTATGCATCATCTTCAGCCATCTCCATCCAGTTCTTGAGTTGCAGCTGCTACTCAGTCTTAGGACTGTAACTTCGGCATTTTGTACATTTTGCATATTTCAGGAAATCCTTCTGGGATTGTCTTGGAATTGTGTTTGGGAGCTTAGATCTTCACTCCAAACATTGTATGAGCTCTATATTTCCATATTTGTGTATTGACACTTCCCAGCAACAATTCCTCTTATAAAACTGTGCTATCATAGCCTTGGGCATTTTCTGTGTAGCAGTGATCTTCATTTTTCCATGTACATGTTTCTTGAGGCTTGTATTGCCTAGCTTGAGTGATTGTTTCCTCAAGATATTGTATGAATTTGCTGCTATGATCTTAATATGATGGCTATTTGGATCTTCTCACATCCTATGTGTTGATGTATCACTTCTCTTTCATTATTGTGTTCATGTATTGCTATATCTCCAATTTTGGCATATCATAAGATATTCCCAGTATTGCTGATTTTCCCTATTTTGGGATATTACATTTTGAGATCAAAGACCATTAGGTTCGAGTCTTGAGGATCAATAGCTCCTATGGCTGATAATAGTAATTTCCTTTGTGCTGGACAAGATTGTATCACTTCTAAGGCCAACATTGTTGAAGGGGATATGGCCAAATATTCAACAATGTTGTAATTCTGAGTAGCGCTCGCATGTGGATTGAAAGCTGATTTTTGAAGTACACCTATAACAGGCGGTTTAATCACTAAATCAAGGTTAGGTTTCTTGATTTTAAGTGGTTCGAAAACTGAAGGAGTTGTTGCTGGTGTTTGACTGGATGATTCAGTGTCTTTTCCCCACAATAGTTTATTGTCGATAGTGGGAGCCAAAAGAACCTCATTTCAGCATAGTTCGTGAAGTGGTTGGGCTTGCCGACCATAGCACAACCACAATCATACACCATCGGGTGGCTTCACTAAGGACAAGATCTTCGCGTCAGCTAACAGTGGCACCTTCCCTACAGCATCAAGCCCTTCACAGATGAGGTATTATGTGACATTGATCCTCTCGATGTTTGTGATGTATTATTAGGTCAACCATACTTGTGGAAGAGACATGTTGTGTATGAGTCCCGACCTCACACTGTTATTGTTACTTTGGGAATTAAGTTGTACATGATACTAGAGGTACACCACCTATCTCTATCTATTTGGTTACTACAAAGCAATTCAGTAAGCTCATTTCCAAAACCGAGAAATTTGTTTTCCTGATGATCCGCCCCCAGTCCAAGAAGAATCCAAAACCTACAGACAAGGCTCCTCCGCAGGTCAACAACAATAGAAAAGGTCGTGGAGGAGTACATGGACATCTTCACCTCACCCATAGGGGTGCCTTTGCACTGTCAGGTCAAGCATACCATTGATAGGACCCCAGGTGCGACGTTTCCCAATGGACCGATCTATCGATGCTTTGTTTTGGAGAACGATGAAATCAAGAGGCGGATTTAGGAGATGCTACATAAAGGTCACATTCCGCTGAGTTCATCGCCCTATTGGAGCCCGATCATGTTGGTACAGAAGAAGGATGGGACTTGGAGAATCTATATTGACTATCAGTTACTAAACAAGGTCATTGTCTGGAATAGGTACCCGATCCCAGAGATTGATGACCTTTTGGACCAACTCAAAGGGGTGAAATATTTCAGCAAGATCGAATTGAAGTCTAGGTATCACCAGGTACTAATTGAACCCTCCAATGTGTGGAAGACTGCCTTCAAAGCCAAGGAGGGCCTTTTCGACTGACTGGTCATGCCTTTCATGTTGACGAATGCTCCCGACCCCTTCATGAGGCTTATGGATGACATATTGCGGCCATTCACCAAATAATTTGTAGTAGTGTACTTTGATGACATCCTGATCTTCAACCAGACTTGGGAAGAGCACCTCCACCACATTCGAAAAGTCCTCCAAACACTACGAAAACACGAGTTGTGTTCCAATTTGGAGAAGTGCACTTTTGGCATGACCCAATTTCAGTATCTGGGATACATTATTGATGAACGGGGGGTGTATATGGATCCAACCAAGGTCCAATTCATTCAGGATTGGCCAGCCCAAACCACTCTAACAAAGTTTCGCAACTTTCTGGGACTTGCTAATTTCCACCACAGATTCGTGTTGGGATTCAATCATATCACTTGGCCCTTAAGTAAAGTCACCAAGGGAGGAGCAGAAGAAAAATTATTTTGGTTGGAATCTCAACAAAAGGCATTCGTAGAATTAAAACATCGCCTCTGCTCTTCCCCATTTCTCACATTACCAGACTGGAAACAACCATTTGAGATTGAGACATATGCGTCTAACTATGTTATTAGGGAAGTTCTTACTCAACATGGGCATCCAGTGGAATATCACAGTGAGACACTGTCCAAAACAGTCCGCAAGTATCCCATTTATCACAAATAAATGTATTCCATTTTGTAGGCTTGCAGAAAATTGAAGCACTACATTTTGGGGAAGGAAATTGTCATCCACACAAACCACCAACCCCTGCAGTTCATATATACACAACGGAATTTCCAGAACAATCGTCATCAGAAGTGATCGAAATATATGCAACAGTTTCATTTGAACATCAAGTACAAGAAGGGAAGCACCAATAATGTTGTAGACTGCCTCAGTCGACCACCGATCGTGGCGCTCACCACTGTTCTCAAATCTTGGTGGCAAGAGACTTCTGATTGGTTGCTTCTCTATAAGAGTGATCTAGAATTCAGCCACACATACAAGACACTCTTGGAGGGTACGCAAGCTCTAAATTTTCACCTCTAAGATGCACTGTTATGTAACCTGGGACACCTTTGTGTTCCATCAAGCGAGCATGCCAAGATGATTTTGGAAGTGCACTACAGTCGAGTCGTTGGGAATTTTAGGGTCGAGAAAATAGTGGCAGTACTGTAGAAGTATTTCTATTGGCTGAACCTTCGACAAGATGTTGAGACGTACATCAGATCCTGCACTACTTGCGGCATTGCGAAATAGACCATCAAGCAGCAAGGCCTCTATACTCTGCTACCTACCCCTAGTCGACCTTGGGAATCCATATCCATGGATTACATGTTGGGCCTTCCTTAAAATAAGCATGGAAATGACTGTGTTTTCATGGTCATCGATAGATTCTCGAAGATGGCCATTATGGCAGCTCGCAAGAAGAATATCACAACAGAAGCCTTTGCTAAAATATTCTTTGAACAAGTGTGGGTGCACTTTTGGATTCCATAGTCTATCATATCAGATCGGGACAAAAGGTTCCTCAACACATTTTGGTCTAGCCTTTGGTCAATGCTGGACACCAAGCTCACCAAGTCCATAGCTTTCCATCCCCAAACTAATGGCCAGATCGAGGTCGTCAACAGGATGATTGTACACATTTTGCGCATGTACAATTAAAATAATCCACACACATGGGATGAGAGTATTCCCTATGTACAACACAGTTATAATTAGGCTCTTCGCAACTCAACTTGCCACATCCCATTTCAGGTGGGCTTGGGATTCTAGCCACTATGTCCCATTGATGTAGCCATGCCATTTGCGGCTATTCAAGCCGATTCATCTCATGTCTAGTCTGGAGCTGCCAAAGCTAATAACTTCATTGAGCGCATTCATCACATCCACCAATAGGTTCGTGACATATTGGATAGAGCCAATGCTAAGTACAAGCAATGACATGATCAACATCAGATGCCACACAACTTCCAGGTGGGCGACAAAGTGGGGCTACATTTGCAGAAGGAGCGCCTCACTGGACCTCGCCGCAAGCTTCGCTCGCTCTGACATGGGTCATACACCATCACCAAAGCTATAAGGCCCAATGAATTTGAGCTCATAATTCCACCATTCCTTGGTCTAGACCCAGTATTCAATGTGGATCGCATTCAACCCTACTTCCCACCTCTATTGGACACCTTTGGCATTGCGGAACAACTCACACCAAAAGATTTAAACCCAGACTGCATGGAACAAGCCACCACATATTATATCATGGACATGAAAATCAAGAAAACTCACCAGCAGAAGATCCAAATATATCTGGTTGTCAAACTGGCCAACTCCTGCACCAAGGCAAGTGGTTCACCAGGGACCAAGTTTCGTAGAAGTTTCCTCATCTCATAGAGGAACTCAACGCAATGGGGACCATTGATTCCTAAGGGGGGAGGAATGATCAGGTGGATATTGGTGGCCACCTGCCTATTGCACTTGGGGCCCCACCATTTTTTCTTTCAGTTTTCCAGTTTCCTTAATTGTAGCACAATTTACTATTTTTAGTAGTTTTTCGGGTCCTGAACTTCTAAAGCCATTTTGAGGCCGTAAATGACATTTTTTTTGGAAAACTAACAACAACATAAGATTCCATTTGAGGTTACTCACATCAAAATTTTTATTCCTCAGATATATCTTTCTAACGAGGTATGGTGTGCATCAAACGGAGATCATATGCCAAAATTACGCCATCGGGAAGTTGATGTACCAATTTTCCCAAACGGGGCCCATAGTTTTGGCGCTTCATCTCCAACGGTTAGGATTTTCGATGTTTAGGTTTTTCCATTGTTTCTCAATAATAAATAGGCCATCTAGCTTGATTGTAACATATTTCAGAGGCCTGTAGCCACCACATCTCTTCTCGGAGATAAGCTACCATCTCCCTAGCTAGTTTGTTTCCATTTTTTCTGTAAACAAATTTCAGTTCTTTGATATTAATGAAATGAAGTGTTACTTCCACTACATCTTTGTATTTATGGTTATATTTGTATTATGTTACATTCATGCATAAATATAGATCAATGGTCTTAGAGTAGTCTGGTCTTTCTCGATCCTTCTTTGCATGTCCCCAACAAGGTCGGGGTATAGGGAATTAGGGCTCGATCTAGTTGAACATTTGCAAGAACGGCCTCGCAAACCCTGATGGTTGCCCATGGGGGAAGAAAATAAATATGAGGGAGAAAGATATCCTATCAAAATATTGCTTAAGGAGGTCCTCGAAAAACAAAGGAATGTGATGATGGATAACTTTTCCCAAATCCTTCAACGACTTCCTATCGACAACGCATCTACATCCAACAGCCACTCTGGAGGTGTGACTCCTTTTAAGGTACAAGTAAACTTTGAAATTCCCATATTTGAGGGCCAAATAGATGCAGACGTCGTATATGGATGGTTGAATCTATTAGAAGGATATTTCTTGGTTCATAACTTTTCCGATCAAGAGAAGATTATTTTTTCACTCCTTAAAGCTACCCCCCATGTCAAGGACTGGTGGGAATCCTAATGTGAGAAAAAGGATGTGGGGGAACCCTCTTTGTTTTTGGCCATACCCACTTGGAATTATTTTAGAGACACCATCAAGGAACAATGTTATCCCATGGGGAGCTATGAGGACAGGTACATACAATGGACTACACTGCGGCAACAAAGGGATCAAGATGTGCATGAGCTGACAGATTTGTTCCATACCCTACGCACAAAGTTGGGTATCAAAGATTCGTAGAAAAATTTGGTGCTGAAGTAGCACATTTTTATGCACGGATATATTCAGTAGGAAATGGAGTTCCTCAACATCTCCTCGATTGGTATGACATATCGGTATGCTACCAAGATTGAGCAGAAATTTTTACAGAATAAGCGAGCTTTGTATCTATGAATCAAAAGAAAGGGAAAGGTGCCGCAAAACCGTAGAAAAAAGGGCAAAGCCAAGGCATGGCGGCCCAAAGTCACAGGAAAAGAAAAACACGATGAAGAAGAAGGACACGAGAAAGTGGTATGAGTTCCATAAGAGCTTCACTCACAACACAAGTGAGTTTCGGGCCAAGCAGCCATTGGTGGCCGAGATGAGGGCATTTGAATTAGATGCATGGTCCAACTTTAAATAAGAACCTTACAAGGGGAATGACAAAGGGAATCATATTATTGATGCGGAGCCCAATGCCACTGTTGCCACTGAAAAGATCCAGAAGGAGGAACCAGAAGATCCAAAGGAGGAGGAGCATCTCTTCCACTCCAAGATGTGGGTAAAGGGTTCCCCACTACAGTTCATTGTCGAAAATGGGAGCCAAAAGAACCTCATTTTAGCAGAGGTTGTGAAGTTTTTGGGCTTGCTAACCACAACACACCCACAATCGTACACCATTGGGTGGCTTCACTAAGGACGAGATCTTCACGTCAGCTAGTGATGTCATCTTCCCTACAACATCAAGCCCTTCACAGATGGGGTATTATGTGAAATTTCTCCTCTCGATGATTGTGATGTATTATTAGGCCAACCATACTTGTGGAAGAGACATGCTATGTATGAGTCCTGGCCTGGTGCTGTTACTATTACTTTGGGCAATAAGTTGTATAGGATACCAGAGGTACGGCCGCCCACCGCTATCTCTTTGGTTACTGCAAAAAAATACAGTAAGCTCATTTCCAAAACCGGGAAATCTATTTTCTTGATGATCTGCCCCCAGGCCCAGAAGAATATTGTGGCTATGACCTCCAAAAAGGGCTCCTCTGCACGAAAAAAATAAATGGAAAAGGTCGTGTAGGAGTACGAGGACATATTCACCTCACCCACAGGGGTGCCTCTACATTTTCATATCAAGCAACCCATTGATATGACCCCGGCTGCGTCGTTTCCCATTGGACCAATATATCGACGCTCTGTTTTGGAGAACGATGAAATCAAGAGGTAGATTTGGGAGTTGCTGCAGAAAGGTCACATTCGGCCAAGTTCATCACCCTGTGGGAGCATGATCATGTTGGTACAAAAGAAGGATGGGACTTGGAGACTCTGTATTGAATATCAGGCGCTGAACAAGATCACTGTCCAGAATAGGTACTCGATCCCACGGATTGATGACCTTTTGGACCAACTCAAAGGGGAAAAATATATCAGCAAGATTGATTTGAAGTTTGGGTATCACCAGGTACCAATCAAACCCTTTGATGTGTGGAAGATTGCCTTCAAAGCGAAGGAGGGATTTTTTGAATGGTTGGTAATGCCTTTTGGGTTGACGAATGCTCCCACAAGCTTCATGAGGCTGATGGACGACATCTTATGGTCATTCACTAACTCATTTTTAATAGTGTTTCTAGATTACATCCTGAACTTCATCCAGACTTGGGAAGAGCACCTCCACCACATTCGACAGGTCCTCCAAACATTGTGGCAACACAAGTTGTGTGCCAATTTGGAGAATTTCACTTTTGGCATGACCCAGGTTCAGTATCTGGGATACATTATTGATGAACGTGGGGTGCATGTGGATCCAGCTAAGATCCAATTCATTCGGGATTGGCCAGCCCCAACCACTCTAACATAGCTTCACAACTTTCTGCCTTGCTAATTTCTACCGCAGGTTCGTCTTAGGATTCTCTCATATCACTTGGCCCTTGAGACAATTCACCAAGGGAGGAGCGAAAGAAAAATTATTTTGGTCGGAATCTCAACAAAAGGAATTCATAGAATCAAAACATTGCCTCTGCTCTGTCCCATTGCTCACATTACCAGACTGGCAACAACCATTTGAGATTGAGGCATATGCCTCTAACTATGCTATTGGGGTAGTTCTTACTCAATAGGGGCATCCAGTGGCATATCACAGTGAGACATTGTTCGACACAGTCCCCAAGTATCCCACTTATGAAAAATAAATGTATTCCATTGTGTAGGCTTGTCGATAATGGAAGCATTACATTTTGGAGAAGGAAATGGTCATCCACATAGACCACCGACCCCTGCAATTCATACAGATGCAAGGTCAGTTGCAGAACGATCGTCATCAGAAGTGGTCCACATATCTGCAACAGTTTCATTTTAACATCAAGTACAAGAAGGCCATCACCAATAATGTTACAGATTGCCTCAACCGACCACCGATCGTAGTGCTAACCATCATTCTCAACTCTTGTGGGCGTGACATTTCTAATTGGATTCTTCTCTACAAGATCGATCCATAATTAAACCACACATAAAAGACACTCTTGGAGGGTACTCAAGTTCCAAATTTTTACCTCCAAGATGCACTGCTATGTCACGTGGGACACCTTTGTGTTCCTTCAAGCGAGTGTGCCAAGATGATTTTGGAAGCACACTATAGTTGAGTCGCTAGGAATTTCAGGGGCGAGAAAATAGTGGCATTACTGTAGAAGTATTTCTATTGGTCAAACCTTCGATAGGATTTCGGGAAGTACATCAAATTCTGCACTGCTTGCGCCATTTCCAAACCGACCATCAAGAAGCAAGGCCTCCATACTACGCTACCTACCCCTAGTGGACCTTGGGAGCCTATATCCATGGATTACATGTTGGGCCTTCTACTAAGCATGGAAACGACTGTTTTTTCATGGTCATTGACAAATTCTCAAATATGACCATTATGGTGGCTTGCAAGAAGAATATCACAACAGAAACCACTACTAAAATATTCTTTGAACGAGTTTGGGTGCACTTTGTTATTTCATAGTCTATCATCTCATATAGGGATAATAAGTTCATCAACACATTTTTGTTCAGCCTCTAGTCAATGCTAGACACCAAGTCCACAAACTTCCATCCCCAAACTGATGGCAAAGCCGACGTCGTCAACAGGATGGTTGTACACATTTTGTGCATGTACAATTCAAAGCATCCACGCGCATGAGATGAGATTTTTCTCTATGTAAAACACAGTTATAATTGGGTTGTCCACAACTCAACTGGCCACAACCCCTTTTAGGTGGGATTGGGATTCCAGCCACTATGTCCCATTGACATAGCCATGCCATTTGTGGCTACTTAGGCCGATTCGACTCATGTCCAATCTGAATCTAAAAAAGTGAACAAATTCATTGAGAAGATTCAGCACATTCACGAACAGGTTCATGACATATTGGACAGAGCCAATGCTAAGTATAAGAAATGACATGATCAACATCGGGTGCCACACAACTTCCAGGTGGGTGACAAAGTGTGGCTACATTTGCAGAAGGAGCGCCTCACTGGACCTCACCGCAAGCTTCGCCCTCTCCGATATGGGTCAACACCATCACCAAAGCTGTAGGGACCAATTCCTTTAAGCTCAGTATTCCACCATTCCTTGGTGTGCACATAGTATTCAATGTGGACCACCTTCGGCCCTACTTCCCACCTCTACTGGACACCTCCAACATTGCAAAACAACTCACACCAACAGAGTTAAACCCAGATTGCATCGAAAAGGCCACCAATTTTTTGTATCATGGAAATGAAAATCAAGAACACTCGCCAACAGAAGATCCAAGTGTATCGGGTTGTCAGTGTTGGCCAACTCTTGCACCGAGGCAAGTGGTTCACCAGGGACCAAGTTCAACAGAAGTTTCCTCATCTTATGGGGGAACTCAACGCAATGGGTACCATTGTTTCCTAATGGGGGAGGAATGATCCAGGTGGATATTGGTGGCCACCCACCTATTCCACTTGGGGTCCCACCATTGTTTCTTTCAATTTTTCAATTTCCTTAATTGTAGAACAATTTACTATTTTTATCAGTTTTTTCATGTCCCGAACTTCCAGAGCTGTTTTGAGGCCCTAAACGACATTTTTTTGGGAAAACTGGGAGAAACATGGTGATTCTTTAGATGTTTCTCACATCAAAAATTGTAGTACTCGGATAGATCTTTCTAAAGAGGTATGGTGCACGTCAAACGGAGATTGTATGCCAAAGTTACGTCCCCAAGAAGTTGATGTACCAATTTGCCCAAACAGGGCCCATAGTTTTGGCGCTTCATCTCATAGGGTTAGGTTTTTGGATGTTTAGGGTTTTTAATTGTTTCTCAATAATAAATAGGACCTCTAGCTAGATTTTAACACGGTTCAGAGGCTTATAGCCACCACATCTCTTCTTATAGATAAGCTACCAATGCCCTAGCTAGTTTATTTCCATTCCATGTGTAAATAAATTTCAGTTCTTTGATATTAATGAAATGAAGTGTTATTTCCACTGCATATTTTTATTTATGGTTATATGTGTATTCTATTGTGTTCCTACATAAATCTATTTCAGTGGTATTAGAGCAGTATTCTCTTTCTCTATCCCTCTTTGGATGTCCCCAACGAAGTCAGGGTATAATGAGTTGATCTTGATGAACCTTTGCAATATTAGCCTCGCAAACCCCAACTTCCACCCATGGGGGATGAAAAGAAATATGAGGGAGGAGGATATCCTATCAAAATATTACTTGAGGAGGCCCTCAAAAGGCAAAGGAACATGATGATGGATAACTTTTCCCAGTTCCTTCAATGACTGCCCATTGGCGGCGCATCTACATCTAGCAGCCACTTTGGAGGCGTGACTCCTTTTAAGGTACAAGTAAACTTTGACATTCCCATATTTGAGGGAAAAATAGATGCAGATGTTGTAGATAGATGGTTGAATCTATTAGAAGGATATTTATCTGTTCATGAATTTTCCGATAGGGAGAAGATTATTTTTTCACTCCTCAAAGCAACCCCCATGTCAAGGACTAGTGGGAAACCTACTGTGAGAAAAAGGACGAGGGGAACCCTCTCTATTGTCGGACGTACCGACTAGGAATTATTTTTTGAGACGCCATCAAGGAACAATATAATCCCATGGTAAGCTATGAGGAAAATTACATACAATGGACTACGCTGCGGTAGCAAAGGGATCAAGATGTGCATGAGCTCACGAATTTATTCCATAACCTATGCAAAAATTTGGGTATCAAAGATTCAGAGAAATATTTGGTGTTGAAGTACCACCGTTGTCTGCACAAATACATTCAGGAGGAAATGGAGTTCCTCGACATCTCCTCGCTTGGTATGAAATACTGGTATGCTGCCAAGATTGAGCATAAATTCAAACAGAAGAAGCGATACTTTGGATATGCAAATCAAAAGAAAGGGAAAGGTGCCCCCAAATAGTAGAACAAAGGACAAAGCCAAGGCATGGTAGCCCAAGACAAATTTCCAAAGCTACAAGAAAAGAAAAACAACGTGAAGCCGAAGAAGGACATAGGAAAGTGGTGTGAGTTCCATAAGAGCTCCACTCACAACACGAGTGAGTCTCGAGCCAATCAGTCGTTGGTGGCTGAAATGATGGCATATGAATCAGATGCATGCTCCAACTCGGAACTCGGAACCAGAACCCGACAAGGGGAATGACAAAGGGAAGAAGATTATTGATGCGGAATCCAATGCCACCATTGCCACTGCAAAGATCCAGAAGGAGGAACCGAAAGGTCCAGAGGAGGAGGAGCATCTCTACCACTCCCAGATGTGGGTAAAGGTTGCCCACTATAGTTCATTATCGAAAATGTGAGCCAAAATAACCTCATTTTAGTAGAGGTCATGAAGTGGTTGGACTTGCCAATCACAACACACCCAAAACCATACACCATCGGGTGGCTTCACCAAGGACGGGATCTTCGCATCAGCCAACTGTGCCACCTTCGCTACAACATCAAGCCCTTCACGGATGAGGTATTATTTTACATTTCTCCTCTCGGTGTTTGTGATGTATTATTAGGCCAACCATACTTGTGGAAGAGACATGTTGTGTATGAGTTCCGACCTTGCGTTGTTATTGTTAATTTGGGAAATAAGTTGTACAGGATACCAGAGGTAACACTGCCTATTGCTGTCTCTTTGGTTAGTGAAAAACAATGTAGTAAGCTCATTTCCAAAACCAGGAAATTTGTTTTCCTAATGATCCACCCCAGGACAAGAAGAAAATGTCGTGGAGGAGTACGGGGACATAGTCACCTCACCCACAAGGGTTCCTCTGCACTGTCAGGTCAAAAACCCCATTGATATGACCCCAGGTGCATTATTGCCCAATGGACCGATATATCGACACATTGTTTTGGAGAATGATGAAATCAAGAGGCAGATTCAGGAGATGTTGCAGAAAGGTCACGTCTGACCAAGTTCATCACCCTGTGGGAGCCCGATCGTGTTGGTACATAAGAAGGATGGGACTTCGAGACTCTGTATTGACTATCGGATGTTGAACAAGATCACTGTCTGAAATAGGTACCCGATCCCACAGATTGATGACCTTCTGGACCAACTCAAAGGGGAGAAATATTTCAACAAGATTGAATTAAAATCCGGAAATCACCAGGTACCAATCAAACCCTTCGATGTGTGGAAGATTGCCTTCAAAGCCAAGGAGGGCCTTTTTGAATGGCTGGTCATGCCTTTCAGGTTGATGAATGCTCCTGCGACCTTCATGAGGTTGATGGACAACATCTTGCAACCATTCACCAAGTCATTTGTAGTAGTGTACTTGGATGACATCCTGATCTTAATCCAGACTTGAGAAGAGCACCTCCACCACATCTGAAAAGTCCTTCAAACACTGTGAGAACACAAGTTGTGTGCCAATTTGGAGAAGTGCACTTTTGGCATGACCCAATTTCAGTATCTGGGATACATTATTGATGAATTGGGGGTGCATGTGGATCCAACCAAGATCCAAGTCATTCGGTATTGGCTAGCCCCAACCGCTCTAACAGAGCTTCACATATTTCTAGGTCTCGCTAATTTCTATTGCAAGTTCATGTTGGGATTCTCTCATAGCACTTGGCCCCTTAGTCAAGTCACCAAGGAAGGAGCGAAAGAAAAATTATTTTGGTCAGATTCTCAACAGAAGGTGGTCGGAGAATTGAAACATCACCTCTACTCTGCTCCAGTGCTCACATTACCAGACTAGAAACAATCATTTGAGATGAAGACACATGTCTCCGACTATGTTATTGGGGTAGTTCTTACTCAACAAGGGCATCTAGTGGCGTATCATAGTGAGACACTGTCTGACACAGTCTGGAAGTATCCCACTTATGACTAAGAAATGTATTCCATTGTGCAAGCTTGCCAACAATGGAAACATTACATTTTGGGGAAGGAAACAATCATCCACACAGACCATCGACCCTTGCAGTTCCTATAGACACAAGGGAAGTTGAAAAATGATCGCCATCAGCTATGGTCCACATATCTGCAACTGTTTCATTTGAACATCAAGTACAAGAAGGGCAACACAGATAATGTTGCAGACTACCTTAGCCAACCACCGATCATGGAACTAACCACCGTTCACAACACTTGTGGGCATGAGACTTCTGATTGGCTGCTTCTCTGCAAGAGCGATCCGTAATTCAGCCACATATAAGACACTCTTAGAGGGTACGCAAGTTCAAAAGTTTCACCTCCAAGATGCACTACTCTGTCGCCTGGGACACCTTTGTGTTCCTTCAAGTGAGCATACCAAGATAATTTTGGAAGCACACTATAGTCGAGTCACTGGGCATTTCAAGGTCAAGGAAATAATGGCAATACTGCATAAGTATTTCTATTGGTCAAACCTTCGACAGGATGTTGGGAAGTACATCATATCTTGCACTGCTTGCACCATTGCCAAACCGACCATCAAGAAGCAAGGCCTCTATAATCCTCTACCTATCCCTAGTTGACCTTGGGAATCCATCTCCATGGATTACATGTCGGGCCTTCCTTCTACTAATCATGGTAATTATTTTTTTTTCGTGGTCATCAACAAATTATTGAAGATGGCCATTATGGCGGCTTGCAAGAAGAATATCACAACAGAAGCCACTGCTAAGCACTTCTTTGAACGAGTGTGGGTGAAATTTTGGATCCCACAGTCTATCATCTCAGATCGAGACAACAGGCTCCTCAACACATTTTGGTTCATCCTTTGGTCAATGCTGAACACCAAGCTGATTACCAATTCCACAACTTTCCATCCCCAAATTGATGGCCAGATCGAGGTCGTCAACAGGAATGACTGTACACATTCTACGCATAAAATTTAAAGCATTCACACACATGGGATGATATTATTCCCTATGTAAAACACAATTATATCCAGTCTCTCCACAAATCAACCAGCCACAACCCCTTTAAGGTGGGCTTGGGATTCCAACCACTATGTCCCATTGACGTAGTCATGCCATTTGCGGCTACTCAGGCCGATTCGGCTCCTGTCCAGTTTGAAGCTGACAAAGCGAACAACTTCATTGAACGCATTCAGCACATCTACCAACAGGTTCATGACATATTGGACATAGCCAATTCTAAGTACAAACAATGACATAATCAACATCGGGTGCCACACAACTTTCAGTTGGGCGACAAAGTGTGGCTAGATTTGTAGAAGGAGCACCTCACTAGACCTCAACGCAAGCTTCGATCACTCCGATACGGGTTGTAAACCATCACCAAAGCTATACAGACCAATGCCTTTGAGCTCAATATTCCACCATTCCTTGGTCTGCACCTAGTATTCAATGTGGACCGTCTTCGGCCCTATTTCCCACCTCTACTGGACACCTTCGACATTGCAGAAAAACTCACACCAAAAGAGTTAAACCAAGACTGCATGGAACATGCCACCACAAATTGTATCATGGACATGCAAATCAAGAACACTCTCCAATGGAGGATCGAATTGTATCGGGTTTTCAAAGCTGGCCAACTCTTGCAACAAGGCAAGTGGTTCACCAGGGACCAAGTTCAGCAGAAGTTTCCTCATCTCATGGAGGAAATCAACGCAATGGGGACCATTTCTTCTTAAGGGGTGAGGAATTATCTAGGTGGATATTGGTGGCCACCTTCCTATTCCACTTGGGGCCCCACCATTTTTTCTTTTAGTTTTTCAGTTTCCTTAATTATAGCACAATTTACCATTTTTAGCAGTTTTTCAGGCCTTGAACTTCTGGAGCCGTTTTGAGGCCCTAAACAACGTTTTATGGGAAAAATGGGAGAAAAATGAAAGGTAATTTGATGTTTCTCACATAAAAAGGGATATTCCTGAGATAGATATTTCTAACGAGGTATGGTGCATGTCAAACGAAGATCGTATGCCAAAGTTATGTCCCCGGGAAGTTGATGTATCGATTTTCCCATAGTTTTGGCGCTTCATCTCCTAGGGTTAGCTTTTTGGATGTTTAGGATTTTCCATTGTTTATTAATAATAAATAGGCCCCTCGAGCCTGATTTTAACACAATTTAGAGGCCTGTAGCCACCACATCTCTTCTTAGAGATAAGTTACCAGCATCCTAGCTAGTTTATTTCCATTTCGTCTGTAAACAAATTTCAGTTCTTTGATATTAATGAAATGAAGTGTTATTCCTATTGCATATTTGTATTTATGGTTATATGTGTATTCTGTTGCATTCCTGCATAAATCCGGATCAATGCATGAAGAGGAATAAGTGCAACATGATATATCAAAATTACGAGACTAGTGCAACAAATTTCGCTCTCGCAAAGAGTGACAAAAAATAAAATGGATGGATTGAAGGATGACATGAAATCTAATATGGATGATCAGGTAGTGGAATATCACATAGAGCATCAACAACAAGTTCTCCAACTCTTAAAGTATAACCTAACTTTGGTGTAGAATCGAATGAAACAAAAAGCATATCAACATCGCAGTGAAATAAGTTTTGATGTAGGTAGCTGGGTATTTTTATGGCTACAACCATAAAAAATATGTCCCTCAAGAAATATAATAATTATAATAAATTATTGTTAAAGTAATATGGTCCTGACAAGGTTTTGCAAAATATTGGTACTATGTAATACAAATTGGAGCTTCCTGCATCTTCCCGAGTGCACCCAGTTTTCCATGTTTCATGCTTAAAAAAGATTATAAGTGACAAACTCCTAGTTCAAACAATATTTACAGAACTTGAATAGGAAGGAAAAATCATATTGGAACTTGAAGCAGTCACAGAAACAAGAACTCGACAATTACGAAATCAATCAATTGTAGAGTATCTTAACAAGTGGAAGAACTTACCTGTTGAAGACTCCACATGGGAGAATGAGAATTTTATACAGAAACATCCAGAAGTAATCAAGAATTAAGGACAACACTTTTATGAAGGAGAGAGCCATGTTAGGTCCCTATAATACTAGCGTATCCCCTTATTATTGTTAGTGTAGCCCCCTTATTATTATTTCTCCCTATAGGAGCCCACTATTGTTATTCTTGTGCCCTTACATTGTTATTGTTATATCGGTTAGGATTATATTGTGACCCCTTGGAACCCTATATATAGAAATAAGGTTTTTTTATTTGTATCATCCAAGAATTTTTCATTTATGTAATGTAAAGGAGGTTTACCCCTTGAAGAGGTTGATTTCTAAGTTGTTGATCTCTATTTTCTTCTATTTTGTGAGTTGGTTTCGTAACACTCACTTTTTCTGTCTTACTCGAGGTAAACGTGAGATAAGGGGCCGTTATGACAAGAATAAACCTCCTAGGTGACCTCAAGGAAATTGAGTCGATAAACAAAACTCACTGACTTCCCTCAGGTGACAAAGGACCCTCCAGGACTAACCCAACCCCTCTAGGTTTCCATCCCTTAAGCCAAACTAACATTTCCTTGAGCTTGAGCTCCAGTCGCTCTCCCTTTCCAAGCTCTCCATGCGACTGAAAATTCCCAATCTCTCCCATAGGTCTGCATCAGTGCGATTTTGGCCTTTTTTCCCCAGTGTTATTCCAGCGAGTGCAGAATTGAAGGCTAGTTGTAAGGGTTGGGGTTGAGCTTGTGCCTAGAAATCCATATAACTTATAGAACTCATGAAATGCATGAGAAAAATGATTATAAACCAAAGCTAAAACCAGGACTGGCTCCGACCATTCCCAACTGGGCTCACATTTTGTCAAACACTTAGCAACAATGTAACCTACGAGTCATGAATACAATGCTAATCATAAGGGTTAGGAAATTCTTATGGGACTTAACAATAAGGATCACCACCCTCTCTCTTTAGTTGTCTTAACATTGATTAGGTCTTGCATCCATTATTATTTTAGTTACAAGTAAAAGCATGAAATGAACCATGACTAGAACCAGTCACATAACCATGCTTATAGCCAACATATGACCACATAAATAACCATAAGATAATAATCATTAAAGTCACATAATAATAAGTACAAAAGCAAGAGAACATAGATTTCATTAAACATAGGCAAGAGCCAACCAATTTCGGGACTTCCACGTACCACTAGACCATAGACATGGCTGAACCAAATATTTATTTTAGCTAGTCACCCATGTGCCATATTCCAAGCATGAATGTGGGATCTCATGGATAAAGCAATAAAAAAAAATATAGGAATCCAGAGGTTTAACCACCTCCACCACCACCATACCATGATCTCACTTAATCCGACACCGATATCACTAAACCGAACCGATCTTGGAATTCCTCTAGATATCATCACTATCCTTGAAGAAAAAGAACCAAATACCAAAATTCACATACCATGCGTGTCAAAATCAGTTAAGAAATCATACATGCAATCTGTTACCTGCAAGTATTCCTATCGAATCTTCTTGATCCTTCTCTTCCTTTCTTGAACTTTCCTTTCCTTTCCTTGTCATTCCTTTGCTTGCTTGATCTCCTTCTCCTCTTGGTGCTCTTCTCCTCTCTAGGTGTAATTCTAAAAATGAACTGACAAAAACCTACCAACTGATGCTCTGAGGACTTTTTATCATTCATTCCTCTAATTTCTTCAATTTTCCATTATTTTCCTTCAATTTCCTCCTCACATGCAACCTGTGAACTTTCACCTTCATTTTCATAAATAAATGTGCCAAAATACCTTTTTCCGTTTTTAATGCCTTATTCATTTCCTTTTTCAATTTCCCCTTAGCAATAAACACATCCAGTGATTCCCACTGGTATATATTTTCCAAACATTCAACTTGGAATAAGTGCCCCTTAATTATGGTCTTATTTTTTCCTTTATTAACTTTTATTACATGAAAATTTAGCCTAGGTCTGTTACAAAACCCTCCCCCTTGGGGAACACCATCCTCTGTGTTAAACCACACCTATACCTCAACAAAACCACAGAAAAGAAAAAAGACTTCCTATGGAGCTTTATAACTTAGCTTGATGCAGTATTTACAATGAATAGTCTACTCAAAAGAAAAAATCATCATGACAACATGAAAAAATAACAACCATACTGCTTATTGGAGATTTATAACTTAGCTAATTTCGGTATTTATAATAGAAGCCATACATAAATATGTAAAAATTCCAAAACTTCTTTGCCTCAACTGGAAAAAAATGAAGGATACATAGCCTGCATCTGATCGGCCATCTCCCATGTAGCTTCTTCAGACCAAAGTGCTTCCACTACACTTTTACTTGTTCTATGGCTTTGTTCTTGAGCATGAGTTGTTTCCGCTGCAATATGCACTAGGGTTCTAAATTGAATTCTCCTTCTTTCTCCACTTATAATATTACAGACCAATCAATAACATGATCAACATCCTTTATATAGCTTTTAAGTAATGAAACATGGAAATCATCACAAACTTTCACTGTTGGAGGCAGTGCAAGTCTATAAGCCACTGATCCTATCCTCTCAAGGATCACAAAAGGCCTGCAATACCATGGTGCTAACTTGGCACATGATCCAATCCTTAAGGAGCTCTTCTTCGGCTTGATGCATAAATACACATGTTCCCTAACTCGAAACTCCTTAAATGCCCTGTGTTGGTCTGCATAACTCTTTTTCTTGTCATGTGTTGCCTTTAGATTCTTCTTTATAACCTGCATTTCCTGTTCCATATCTGCCAACATGTCTGGTCCAATAAGTACCCCGTTCACTAGATCACTCCATCTGATGGGAGTATTACAACTCCATCGATATAGTGCCTCGAAAGGACTCATCCTCAATGACTCCTAATAACCATTTTTGCATGAAAACTCAACCAATGGAAGGTACTACTCCCATTTCCTCTTTTGGTGCATCACATATATCCTCAACATGTCCGCCAGGATCCTATTGAACCTCTTTATTTATGTGGATGATAGGTTGTACTGAAGGCAAAAATTTTCCCCAAACCTGCAAAAAACTCCTTCCAAAACTTCGAAGTGAACTTGGCATCTACCCATGGTATTCATTCACCCATGGTATTTATCCACCCATGGTATTCATCCACCCATGGAATCTACCCATGATATTGTAAGTGGAATTCACCCATGGTATTTATCTACCCATGGTATTCATTCACCCATGGTATTTACCCACCCATGGAAATTACCTGTGATATTCTAACTAAAAAATATTATAAGTAACAAGTCACATTTTATAAAATGACAAGTTTTCCACCACAATGTAGCTTTTATAGCGATTCTATGTTTTTAATAATAACAATAATAAAAATTTTGTGGTTTTGTTTACATTGTTTCCTCTATTTTCTTCTGGCATTTCAATTTTTTAGATCTTGGGGGTCTCCCCCTCCAAGATCCATTTCAATTTTTTAGAACTTGGGGGCCTCCCCCCAAGATTCAGATTTGTGGTATCAGATTTAGGTTACGAATTTATGGGAATGAGGTTTTGACTCATATTTTAGTTTAAAATTTTTGCAGAAATCTTCAAAAAACTTTATGCATGTGCTACGGTCTCCACAACACACTTTTTTGGGCAAAGCAGGAATTTTTCATTTTTTTCATTTTTTTGAAGGAATTTTTTGGGTGGCGATTTTTCATATCATATATGAAAATTTTGGTACAAGATTTACAAAAAAAATAATATATCTATATTCCTTGCAAAAAATTACTCAAATTAAAAAAAATTCGGCCAAATCAGAGTCCGGATGAGGGGGATATCATTGATTCAAAATCAGCTATGTTTAAGAAATTTTTCTGACAAAACTTCATGGATGGTGAATCTTATATTATTTTTTGCATTTTTTTATGCAGAAATTCGAAAATATGATTGTATATATGATCTCTTGAAACATCACCCAATTTCAAAAAAAAAAATTGGTCGAATCAGGGTTCGGATGGAGGAGATATCGCTGATTTAAAATTTGTTTGTTTGTTTGTTTGTTGTTATTGTTGTTGTGATGACATGATAGTTGCAACATGAATATGAGTTTCCAAAATGTCTAGATAGGGATTTCAATCACACGAGAAGATGCAGAATGATCATTATATTTCCAAAAATAGGTTATAATAAATATTCTGAGTTATATTGACCTAGTTATGCTCATTTTAACTCTGGAGCAGCATTCAGAGTAGGTTTTCTTTGGAGACGTGCCCTCCCACCCTGCTTTAGTAGACACCTACTTCACATTCATCAGTTTCAGCATAGTAGCATTTGTCTTGGGTTCTTTAGAGATGTGCCCTCCCACCCCAGGCTATGTAGTCACCTGCTACTTCATCAACAATCAACATCATGGTTATGGGTCAATCGCACAAAATCCTTGTCATCAAAGTCCATTTGCTAGGTCGCACACTGTTAGTATCACAGTTGGTCAGAAGCATTACATGGTATCTCTATCCTCGGATCTTCATTTTTCATGGTTATGGGTAATCCACAAACCCACGCTTCATCGATGTCCATTTGCTAGGTTTCACATTGTCAGAATCACAATTGGTCACAAGCATTACAGGGTATCTCTATCCTCGGATATTCGTTCATCACAAATATGGGTTAACCACACAAAACACTTATTTTCAATGGATCTTCATATTCAACACAAGATTCTCAGGAGAGAACTTCACACAATGGGGATCGTTACTTCTTAAGGAGGGAGGAATGATCTGAATGAAAATTGGCATCTATCCATGGTATTCATTAACACATGGTATTTATCCACCCATAGTATTTTAAATGACATCTACCCATGGTATTCATCCATCTATGGTATTTACCCACCCATGGAGTTTACTTGTGGTATTGTAACTAAAAAAGACTATAAGTAACAAGTCACATTTTGTAAAAGGACAGGTTGTCCACCAATGTAGCTTTTATAGCTATTCTCTTTCTTTATATATTATTGTTAGTATGAATATTTTATTTTAAAAAGACCACTTTTAGCTATGCATAACAAATAGCCCTAACATCAATTATGGTTGCCAATATCTTCAAATCTGCAGTTAGTTGATCAAGACAAAGCTACACAAATCCAGATCTATGCATAAAAAGACATTAAGCAGTAAAAATGAAGTTTTGCTCCATGCATCCAATAGACAAGACAAGAACAATATTTTTGAAATATTTTTTTATATTAAAGGGCACCTTAGAGGAAAACAAGAAAGGTGTTTCCAATTCTCCTCAATGGGATGGGTTCTTGAAAGTCCTCAGCACTTTAGATCTAGAATTTCTCTCTCTTGTTGGTGTAGAAAACCTAGACAAACATAGAACTCAAAGGGAGCTCACAAAGTAAATAATGGAAAATATGACAATGATAATGGCTCAAAGTCAGACCAAGAGTATAGATCCAGAGTGATCTAATAGGCAACAAAAGGTGAAGAATGGTAGGAGAAACCCTCCCATTTATAACAAAATATTGGGTCATTCTAGATCTTGGTGCATGATTAAAATAACATTAACCAAATCTAGATCCACCTTTTATGGAATATTTTATTATATTTGTTGGAGGGAAAAAGTATTTGACTTGGGTCAAATCCCTTTATTTGTAAATAACAAATAAATAAATGATTTATTTATCATTTTAAGGAAGTGGTTGAAAGATAATCAAATAAATAATGATTTATTTAATTATTTATGGGTGATTTAGTCATATTTAATAAGGAATATTATTTAAATAAGATTTAAATAATTATTCCTAGAAAATAATAAGATAAATAAGGATTTATCTAATTAATTTCTTTGTTTTGGGTTAAATATAACTTGGAATAATAATTAAATTATTGTTTAATTGATTATTCCATGAGGAAAATCAAACAAATAAATATTTGTTTAATATTTCCTTTTGGGGTTTCCTATTTGGACCATAAACAACTTAATAAATGTGTTTTATTAAGTTATTTTACATAGTGAAAGCAATTTTACTTAGGGTAAAATTGGTCTTACATGGTGTACTTGGGTCCATCTAATGATAATAGGTTAGATGACCAAAAAATGGTGTAACAATTATCCTATGGATTATAATAATAAAATAATAAATTTTTTAACCCTTTATTAAAATATTTATTAATAAATTCTTTTAGCCTTATCTTTATTCTTTCCCCCAATATTATCCTATCATAATAATAAAAATTTTAATCATTTTATTAAAATATTTATTAATAAATTATTTTATATTATTATTCATTTGATAAAAAAAAAAAATATTATTCCCTAATAACTAATTAACTAATTCAGTAGTGACTAGTATTCAATGACTATCTCTAGGCAATGATGCATCCACACTATTTATTCAATAATATCAATTATATTTTTCACCTTGTCCTGAGGATGAATCACATTATATGGTTCAAAATGTCGACCAAATCCTAATGATGTGATTAATCCGAAAGACATTTATCTGCATTATGGATCACAAAAGCCTTAGATCTAAAAAAAAATATGTATGGTTTTTTTATAGTGTGTCCTCTCTTTTCTTTTGGAATTTCAATTTTTCAAATCTTTGGGGTCTCCCCCCCCCAAGATCCATTTCATTTTTTTGTATCTTGGGGGCCTCCCCCAAAGATTGGGATCAACATCCTTGTCCAACACAATCTTCTTCGTAACACAATGTAATCTCACAATCTCCTTGATGAAGACTTGTGCCACCTCACTAGATGAATATGTAGCCTTCACTGGAATGAAGTGAGCCATATTGGTTAACTTGTCAACTAAAGCCCTGATAGAATCATGGCACCTCACTATCCTCAGAAGACCTGTAATAAAATCCATGGAAATGACCTTCCATTTTCATTTCGGAATCATAATAGGCTATAGTAGACCACCTGGATGCTTACATTTTGCCTTCACCCGTTGATAGTCCAAACATCTAGCCACGAACTCTGCCACATCCTTGTTCATATTCGGCCAATAGTAGAACTTCTTCACCATCGTTAATGTCTTTTGATATCCTGGGTGAACCGAGTATGGCCTGAAATGAAATTGCCTCAAGATAAAATTCTTGAGCTCACTGTCATCCGACACATAGATCCTACCCCTAAATCTCACCGAACCATTTGTCGTGAGACAATATTCTACATCCTAATCACCTGTGCATGCACCTATACCTGTACATGTACTTTGATGCAACCTATGCTTGAGCTCCATATACCGGTCATCCTGCAAACCTACTTGTAAGATCCAATCTTGTAAGTCTGTCCCATACGAACTCATAGTTGTTATCTAATTCCCCAGTACTTTCCCGTTAAGAGCATCTACAACTTTGGTATCCTTTGCCTTGATGTATATGATCTTGAAATCAGACTAACTAAGGGTGGCCAACCATCTAACTTGCTTGGAATTCAAATTTGGTTGGTCAAAAACATATCTCAACCTCCTGTGATCGCTCATCAATACAAATCTCATGCCAAGAAGATAATTCCTCCACATCTTCAAGGCATGAATAATAATTGCCAACTCAATATCATGAGTTGTGTAGTTTTTTTCATGCTCGTTCAATATCCCAGACTCATAGCATACCACTTATCGCTCTTGCATACAGACTCCACCAAGTCCTCTTTTAAAAGAATATGTGCACAACACAAATTCTTTATCAGGATCTGCAATCTTAAGAACTAAAGCATTGGTCAACAAATTATTCAGCTTCTCAAAACTAGCAGCACATTCTTCTGTCCACTCAAACTTCTTACTTTTTAGTTGCAAATATGTAAAAGGATAGGCAATACGTGAGAATTTCTTGATGAACCTCTTGTAGTAACCTGCTAATCCCATAAATGATCTGATTTCCTCCACATTCTTAGGAGTTTCCCACCCCATGACGATTTTAGGTCCCTATAATATTGGTGTATCCCCCTTATTGTTATTGTTAGTGTAGCCCCCTTATTGTTATTTTTGTTCCCATGTAGCCCCCATATTGTTATTGTTGTGTCCCGTAAAAACCCACTATTGTTATTGTTGTGCCCTTACATTATTATTATTATGTATGCTTTAATTATATTGGGACCCCTTAGACTTCTAGATATACAAAGGAGGTATTGATATTTGTATCATCCAAGAATTGTTCATTTATGTAATGTAAAGGATGTTTCCCCGTCAAAGAGGCCAATTTTTAAGTCATTGATCTATATTTTCTTCTATTTTGTGAGGATGTTTCGTAACATTTGGTATCATGGCTTTGGATTCCAAGGTTTTGCTTTTTCAAACAGGTCATCTTGGAATTTTCACTATTAATTTTTTTATGCGAAGCTTCAGAAGCTAATATTTTAACCACGTGGAGCCTAAATATTAGTGAACTTTGTGTATGAATTTCAGATCTTGGTTCGCTAAATTTTAGGATATATGATTCGAGGAAGTTAGGGTTTTTGTAGGCTCCAAAATTTCATCTCAAACAAATGACCTAAGGAAAATTGTAACTTTCGTTTCAGACATCAGATTTGAATTATTTAAAAAGTAGCCAAATTTGCACAGACTTTTGTTGTTCCTATAGAAATTTTACATCCAAATTTTGAAACAATGACATGTCGCATCCCATACAAGTTTTCTCTACTGAACCATTCCATAATCAGGACATCATGGGATATTTGGCCTAACTCTATATTGAAGAATCAATATTGGTCTGAATTATGGCATTCGAAAGAAGATTTAGATGGCTAAAACAATACTGAATTTCTGAACTTGGAGATTGGAAATTACAGAGTTACAACCATTGCAAGATTGAGCTCCTAAAATAAAGAAAAATGTGTGTATTGTGTTTTAAAAATTACATAACTTTTGTTTGAAAAGTCAGTTTGAAGTGATTCCAAGAGCATATCTAAGCATAGATATCAGTATTGGGTCCTAAAATTCATCCCAAAAATAATAATTCCACACTCATTCAACCCTCACAAAGCTCTACTATGACACATGAAGAGGAAGAACTGCTATATCAAAATTACGGGACCAAGTGCAACAAATTTTGCTCTCACAAAGAACAACCAAAGATGAAATAAAATGCGACATGGATGGTTTAAAAGGTGACATGGATGGTTTAAAATGTGGCATGAATGGTTTAAAAGAAGACATGGAAGGCTTGAAGGAAGGTTTAACAAATTTTCTACAAGAATGGCTTCCTAATGGTGAAAAGGTATTCCATGAAACTCATGATGAGAACAAAAGGAATGTCAATCATGATTTTAGAGGATCTAACATGGGGTTTAAGACCCACCAAATTCTAAAGATTGATATGAGGAAGTTTGATGGTAAGGATTCAGTAACATGTATACTACAAATGGAGAAAAAATTTGATCTCCATGATGTGCAACACACACAAAAGGTACACATTGCAACTTTATATTTAGAACCCAATCAGTTTTTTATGGTATCGACGGTTTTGTTCTCGTAAACCACTTGTCACTTGGTCAATTTTTATGGAGGAAATGATAACATATTATGAGGATACAAAGAGCAAAACCTTCTTTAGCCAATTGATAAATCTCAAACAAAAGGGTTCAATGGAAGAGCATATTGAATACTTCCAAAGATTGAATATTAGGGTAATTGATATTCCAAAGGAGCATAGGATTGATGTCTTCATAGGGACTATAAAGGATAACATCCAACTTGAGGTGCACCTTTGGGAACCTTATTCATTGGAGAAGGCATTCAGGGTGGCAAGAAAAGTTGAAATAAAAATTATGGCAACAAGAAAGTCTACCACTCACAACTATAAAGATGGAAGTTTTGTTTCTCCTAGCCTTCCACAACCTACAAGGCAGATTTGTTAGGGTCCCGTGATTTGGTTGATTGGCAAGCCAAATGACAGTGTAACATCAAACCAGTCTTTGGAGCCCAAGGACCTGGCCTTCCTGGACTTAGAGAGGGCTCTCTCTATTTGTGTAAGGGATATCTGTGTGTTTGCTTATTGTGTTCTGATTTTAGGCTAGTTATGAAGTAGGTTTTTTGGTTTTGGTTTTTAGGTTGTGAGGGATGAAACTGATCAAAGATATAAGATAGGTTAAAATATGTCAGATCAACTGGGCTATGGGGTCAAGGAGGTCAAGAAAGCTATCAGATGGTGATACAAGGTTATTGAAGGATCGATTTGATTCGAGGTAAAATGGATATTTGGGAAAAATGGAGTAAGATGGACATCAAGTTTGTGAATAACAAAGGACTCCAAGCATAATGAGTTTAATAGCTGACATAAACATGGTAGGGAAAACCATTAATCATGAGAAATGTAACTATAAGCTAATCAATACATAGAAATAAACATTCAAGCCATGCATAGAGATATATAACTCTCTAACTTTGGGAAATGGCTATCAGACTTTGGGGAAATACACTTAAGATAGACAAACAACTCAAATCACTATGCCGGAATGCCTAAACACAATACTTCAAGTTATTGGGCACTTTGAAAACAAGATTGCATAGTCTTAGGCAAAGGGCAAGATCAGAACAAGACCTCCTTGGTTCAACAAATGACAATCTAATCAGTCAAAGAGAAATTTCATGGATGGAGCTATGGCTAGCCATGAGTAAGCATGGCATACCGTAAATCATACTTAGCATGCATAAAACCATGAATGAAACAAGAAAACAATATTCTTAAGTTATTAAAGAGAAATCAAGAATTCTTTAATGTGACTAAGAATGAAGAAAACATGGAAGCTATGAAGAAACAAGAAATTTGAGGTGCCTCCAAGGGCATGTCTCAAATTTGTTCTGTGCTATCCTATAGCAAGCAAGAGCATGGATTTATGAATGAAAACTAGAAAACAAAACAAAGAGAGAGACACTATACCATTCTACCAAGTCATGGAATCCAACAACAATCCTCTTTCATCATCTAAGAACATCCAAGAGACTATCCAAAAGCATGAGACAAGTATTTCTTCCAAAGCTTATATGACCATATATTGCTTCTATTCATCAATTTCAGCCTTGTTTACAATGAAAGCCTTTGGAATATATAGGCCAAAGTGAGGAAAACCTCTTAGTTCAACTTGCAATCTCATTGGCCTATTCAAAATATCTTATTTTGTCCTTGAGGCTTTGCAAAGCCCAAGGCACAAAATATCTCATAAAATATCTAAAAAATGCTAAAAGAGGGAAATAAATTGA